>VZDJ01000051.1:2139682-2205694 GCA_008694505.1 Cyanoderma ruficeps
ATATATATATATATAAATTCTGAAGGGTCTTGTTTGCAACCTGCCACATGATGGGAGAAATTCCTTGAGAAGCTTCCTGGGACCAGAAACTGTCCCAGGTTGGATGGACATGGGAGCAGCCTGGTGGAGTGGAAGGGGGCTGGAATGAGATGAGCTTTAAGGTCCCTCCCAACCCAACCCGTCCTGGGATTGTGCCAACACCAGCATTTCCCACCCCGCTGAAGTGTCAGGGAAGGAGCAGAGCTGTGGGGGGAGGCTGAGGGCTTTTTTCCCTATCAAGAGCTTTATTTATTTGAAGACACGCTTCTCATGGCATGAAGTGTCTGAATCAAAATCCAGCAAAACCAGCCGGGGAAGCCAAGTCCTTCTGCAGGAAGGAGCAGGGGGGCTCTGGGCAGGGCCTGGGGCAGGGCTGGCAGCTCCCTCCCTTGGCTGGTCCCTGGATTTTGGGGCTGTCTCAGCTCTCAGGCCGAGCCCAGGGACTGTCACAGCCTGTGGGGATCGGAGGGAGCTGCCTGTGCCCCACTGCCCGTGTGAGTGTCCCGTGGATGCAGAATTTGGGGATATCTCCACCTCCCCATCCCCGTCTAGGTTCATATTTTTTGTGTTTTCCTCCTTTTTAAGCGCACTGTCCCAGCTCTCTGGGGAAATTGCAAGTCAGGAGCAGGGGCTGTGCTGCTCAGTGTCTATTTTAATACCAGTGGGCTGCAATGTGCTCGTCCTGGCCTTTCATCCTGCACTTTTCCGAACAAACTATTGTGTCTTTTTTCTTTTTTTTTTTTTTTGGGAGGGAACTCATCATCTTACAACAAATTGCCTCTAATCTTAGATTAATAAAGTACAATAAATAACCCAGCGAAGAAAACGGAGTCGCTCAGGCATGATGAAGTGCATAATAGCAGTAATTACACTTCCCAAGCAGAGGGTTGGTAACTAAACTTGTACCAGGATCATTGTTTGCATGGCCTGGGGGGGTGAGGAGGGGGTGAGGAGGGGGAGCTGTGGGCTGCCTGTGGAGCTGGTGACCCCTGGAGTGGCCTGGGATGGGCTGGAAGCAGGATGATGGGACAGTGGGGATGATGCTCCAGGTGGGCAGGATGCTCCAGGTGGGCAGGGTGCTCCAGGTGGGAAGGATGTTCTAGGTAGGGATGATGCTCCAGGTGGGAGGGATGCTTCAGGTGGGAAGGATGCTCCAGGTGGGAAGGATGCTCCAGGTGGGGATGATGCTCCAGGTGGTCAGGATGTACCAGGTGAGGATGATGCTCCAGGTGGGAGGGTTGCACCAGGTGGGCAGGATGCCCAGCCAGGGCAGCAGGGAGGGGACAGGAGGGGACACTTTGAACGCCCCACCCCGGCAGAGCTGCTGCAAGGGCAGAGCTGTCGCGGTGTGTTTTGGGGTGGTGATAATGCAGTCAGAGTTCTGCTTGATTTTCATTTCCAGTTACCTCCCTGACAATGAAATTAAAGGGTAGGTTTTACACGATGTCATCTCCTCCCCTCAGCTGGAAATGGAGTAGCAGCTCTGATACTTTGGGCTGGTGCTGCTGCCTGGGAAGAGCCATCCCTCATCCAGGGGTGTCGGATTCACCTGCAGAGTGGGACCCCACCAAGATCTGGGGCCCAGCCTTGGCAGGTTGTCTGCACAGGAACGTGTTCCCTCCACATCCTTTTATTTCCTCATCTCTTTGCAGTGCTAAACGCCGTGTCCCCCCCAGCCGAGACATGGCTTTTTGTTGCTTTGTTGTTTTCCCGGCGTTCCTTCTTTCCTGCAGCCATCGGGACGGATGAATACGTGGGCTTCTTCATCATAAAAAGTTAGATCTAATCATCTAGTCCTTTTATCCACCAGCAATTACAGTCATTGTCTCGAGGTGGGCCACAGCTCCACAGATCAGTGAACCATCTGTCTGGTGACAGAGATTTATTTTGCTGTTTGTTGCTTTGATACCAGACAAATGTCTGGCAGAGGAATCGTGCTCCCTGAAGTCTCCGGCTCCTCGAGGCACTTAATCCTGGGGGACTCTGATGAATGGGGTGCTGCTGTCGGAGCTGAAAGCCAGTTCCCAGCGCTTCCTGGGCATCCTTAATGAGGAGAAGGAGCAATTATCTCGAGCGCAGCGTTGTGAGCAGTTGTGACAGCTGATTTATGCCCTGGCACAGAAAAATGATTTGCCGAGTCTGGCTCTGGAGACGATTAATTTTAACACGTGTAAAGGCTGGGCTCTGAGGCTCTGCATCAACGCTCTCTGCTCCTCAAGCATCGTGCTGATGGGCCAGGGCTTGTAAATTCTCCTGCTCTCTCCCTGCACTGGGGTCTGGGGCTGTCCATCCCTGCTCCCTTCCCGTGGTGACCATAAACCAGGTGTGGTGACCATAAACCAGGTGTGGTGACCATAAGCCAGGTGTGGTGACCATAAACCAGGTGTGGTGCAAAGCCTTGGGCTGGCTGGGGTGGAGCCCAGGATGGGGGACCCCCGGGCAATGAGGGTCTCATAAAACCCTTTCCCAACCTGCTGCCTGATCAGCTGGGCAGGAATGCTCCGTAAATATTTATCCCTCCGTGTCAGAGCGAGGAGAAGCTGCTTCCCAATAAATCAGGATCCAGTGGAGTTGGCACCTTCGGGATGGAGTGGGATGGCAGCGAGTGTCACCGGGAATTGCCTCACCTTGATGGATGCCCGGGCTGGGGAGCACGCCTGGTTAATGAGGGCTCGATTACCTGATAAGCAGTTTGAAAAGGAGTGATAACAGCGGCACTTCCTCGGGACTCGCTGAAAACAGCGAACAAGGGGCGAGATTTGCTAATTCACGGCGCTTAGCTCCGGACAGCAGCCGGCCGACTTTGTCTTGCTCAGTCTAAACCGAGGCAGGAGGAACCTCTGGAGTTCCAGCGGCGCTGGGCAGGAGCGCTGCCATGAGGGTGATGAATCATGAGCTTGCAAAGGGCTGCGGGCGTTCATAAAGTGCCACCAGGGGCGGCGGAGGATGAACTGAGCTGGGAGCGGCTTTGCCCTCACACCTTTCATCCCGGATCCCAGACCCTGCTGACCTCCCTGGGGAGGAGCCTCCAGCCTCGGGGAGGTTTTCTCCCATCCCCAGGGCCGTGGGGATCCGGCTGGAATGTGGGGCTGGCAGGAGAAGCCAAGGAAGGTGTGAATGGGACATTTTCAGATTCACCCGCTGCTCCTCCCTGCTGGATTCTGTGCAGTGCCCTGGCAGGTCACTCCCTGCCCGGGTGTGCCAGGGGATCACCTGCAGTGGCCCTGGATGCCAGGAGGTGTTTGGAGCTGGTTGTCAGCTCCTGGGTTTTTCTGGAATGACCAAGTGTGGTATCTTAGCAACAAAAGGAAATTTTCTCCTTTTTAGAGGGGAAATGTTTTTTTTAACGGCTTCGACGCTGAGTGTTTCTCCTCCCCAGGCAGAGCCAGGGCACGGACAGACCCAGGACACACTGGGGACAATGGGGACATTGTCCTCACCAGCTCCTGCCCTGCTGCAGGAGCAGATAAATCAGGGAGAGGCTGCTCCAAACCAAGGCCGCTGCTTTCCTGGGAGGTTTTGGAGGTTGTGGAAGGAGAAGTTTGTAACCCTGCTGCCAGCTGGCTGTGCAGGAAGGAAAGCCAAGCCCGGGTCCCCAGCAGAGCTGGCCCTGGGGTCACATCTGCTAATTTGGGGGTCCCTGGGGCTCCCGGCTGCTGGTGCTGCTGCTTTGGGATTGCGGGGGCAGCCTGGGGTCACTGTGGGGTGTCAGCGGGGTCACCCCGCCGGGATGGGGGGACAGAAAGGGCTCCTGGGGGGCTCCTGCTCTGCCCTGCCACCCCACTGACGGGCCCCTCGGGGGACTCTCCCCGCAGGGTGCAGGTGGAGTTCTACGTGAATGAAAACACCTTCAAGGAGCGGCTGAAGCTCTTCTTCATCAAGAACCAGCGATCGAGTGAGTCGGAGCGAGCGAGCCCTGCCCGAGCCGGGACAGCCGCGCTCTGTCCTGTGCGATGACAAGCCATTGCCATCTGCTGGTGGCCTCGTCCCAGCCTGTCCCCAACCCGGGGCTGCTGCCGCCTCTGGTCCCTTTTTTTTTTGTGGCTGTTTTGCCAGCTCGGTTTGGGGGATGCTTTGCATGGGGAGGAGAGGAAGCCTCCTGCCACCTCTGCTCCCTGGGGACAGCGTGACAAACAGCTGCGACAAGCTGGCTGGGAGCGGGGTGGGCGCCTGGGAGCTGATGTCCCCATCACCGAGCTGGCAGTGCTTCCCTGGGGCTGTGGGGACAGCCAGGGCAGGCTGTGAGTTACCCATTCCCTCTCCAGCCCTGGGGATTAGTCTCCACTTGACTAATGGTGTTTTTATTTTCTTCCTCCGAGATGTCATTAGCTGTCTGGAGGGGGCCTGCTCGTTAATTTATAAATTCGAGTTTTCTTTTCCTCCCCGCATCCTGATGTCTTGTTAAAAAGCCGGAGCGCAGCGCAACAGGGAGCCCAGGGGGAAGTTTTTAATGAAAATGTGATGAATTTCTCACTTGTAATTTGAGTAATAACCCCGTGAACCGGCTGGGGAGGCAGAGTGGAAAAAGCAGCAGCTTTTCCTCCCTGTCCCTGCTCCTGCAAGCTGGTTGTGACGTGGTCAGTGCTGGCCTGGTGCTTTTAAATGGACTCCTGCTAATGAGGGGGACACGCTGCAGCAGCTCCTCGTTTGTCTCTCACATCTATTGGGGTCAGCAAGGAGCTGACCCAGCGTTCTTTATTTCTGTATTGAATTCTTTATTTCTGTATTGAATTCTTTATTTCTGTATTGAGTTCTTTATTTCTGTGTTGCTCTCCTGTGACACTGGGCAGGAGCCCTGGGCAAAGCTGCTGGCCGGGGGCTCCTGCAGCTCCTGGGGGGATCAGTGGGCTCCTGTGGGGTCGTGCTGTGGGGCTGCCCCGCATGCACAGGGGACCCGGGGGTCTTTGGGGTGCTCAGGGTGGTTGGGAATGCTGCCCCATCCCTGCTCC
Organism: Cyanoderma ruficeps; assembly: GCA_008694505.1. Taxonomy (NCBI): domain Eukaryota; kingdom Metazoa; phylum Chordata; class Aves; order Passeriformes; family Timaliidae; genus Cyanoderma; species Cyanoderma ruficeps. Next base: position 2,144,671 of record VZDJ01000051.1, read on the forward strand.
CCTCTGCCACAGGCCTGAGGATCCGGCTCTTCAACTTCTCCCTGAAGCTGCTCACGTGCCTCCTGTACATCGTCCGTGTCCTGCTGGACAACCCCGAGGAGGGAATTGGCTGGTGAGTGTCCCCAGGGCTCCCCAGGGCCCCCCAGCCCAGCCCACAGCTCCGTGTGGGTGCAGCAGGTCTGAGGATGGGTTTTCTCCCCCCGGGTCTTGGAATCGGTTCTTGAACAAAACCTCCCAGGCTCCGACCCCACGGATGGGTGTGGGGTGTCTGCTGGCCCTGTGCAGTGCATGGTGGAAAAATTCAGGTCATGTCCATTTCCAAATTGTGTCTGACTCCGTCAGCGTGGCCTTCAGACACAGGCCGGAGCTCAGGGACTCCAGGGCATCACCATGCAAGTGTTTTCTGCAGGCTGACGCCCTTGAAGACGTTAACACTAAATCCCATTTAAGCGTTTGAGAGGGAAATGCGCTGTGCTCTGTGGATCCTTGAGGTGATGGATGATCCCACACATCAGTTTTGTGCTGGGTTTCAGCATAAGCCTATTTTTAATGTCCTTGCTTAGTTTTGCTCATGTACAATGTGGAGTTTTTTGTTGGTTTTTTTTTTTCCCCAAGAGCTTGGAGAATTGACGATTTCATTTTCTCCTTGTAAAGGCTGCAGACTACCAAATACATCTGCACCTTCTGAAAGGGCTTTCAGAGCCGGGAGAGTGAAGCAGGACACCAGATGCTCAGCCTTGAGAGGTTTAGCACAGCTGCAGCTCAGGGGATTCCATTTTCCTCAGGGTGTGTGGCACTCACAGCGAGGCAGGGGGAGCTTGGCTGGGTGCTGCCTGCCTGGCAGGATGCTGCGGGCCCAGCCAGTCTTGTCCCAGAAGCTGCAGCTCAGCAATTTTTTGCTAATTGTAACCTGGCAGTTCCCAGTTCCCAGCAGCCCTGCGCTCTGCACGGGGAGAATCAGCATCCCGCAGCATCTCTGGGAGGGGCTGAAGCACCTGAGGGGTTTTATCCTCCAGCTGTGAGATGTTCAGGGCCGCCTGGGTGAGGCTTTTCCTGTGCCAAGCTCTGATAGGAATCAGGATCCACGGAAATGTTGTCCAGTGCTCCCCCAGCCATGAGGGCACCTTGTGATCCCGGGGAGTCAATCCCAGCACTGACAGCTTTTCCCTGCTCTTTCTCTCCCAGCTGGGAATGCGAGAAGCAGAATTACACCGCGTTCAACCAGTCCACGAACATAAACTGGTGAGTGGGGAGCTGCTCCAGGGCTCTGGCTCAGCTCTGCCAGGACGTGGGAGCAGAGGGATCAGGGTGGCTGCTGCCGGCGGCTGCCTGAGGCCACTTCTTGGTGGTGGGGCTGCCCCAGGGATGTGGAGCAGCACCCCAGAATCAAATCCATTGCCCAGTGCCAGTGGCTGCACCCTTGGGAATGTTTATTTCCAGTGCAGGGGCTGCTTGAGCAAACTGTGCAGGAGGGAAGAGCAGCTCCTGAACCAGCCTTGGGGCTGCATTCAGTGGGGGAAAAGACCCTGACAGCTGGGCCCCAGCTGAGACCCCCCTTTGGCTTTTCTCTGCAGGTCACACATCTTCTGGGTGGACAGAAAAACCCCTCTGTGGGCTGTGCAGGTGAGCAGCCCTTGGTGGGTGTGCAGGAGCCCAGAGGAGCTGGGCTTGGAGCTCTGCCCCACCTGTGAACCCCCCTCGGGGGCTCCGTGGGGCAGGCGGGGCTCGGAGAGCTCTGCTCTGCTGCCAACACCCGGAGAGACCCCTCGGAGCCTCCCCTGTGTGTCCCTGCAGGTCAGCATCGCTCTCATCAGCTTCCTGGAGACCATGCTGCTCATCTATCTCAGCTACAAGGTGAGAGCCCTGGCCGGGAGGGCTCAGCCTGGCTCTGCCCCTCGGCGGGGATGGATTTCCCTGGAGCCCGCAGCATCCCGGGAGGATGTTTGTGTCGGTGATGTCTCAGCCGGGCTCTGCGTGTTTCCCTCTCTCATTCCCCCCTCGGGCTGCTGGATGAGCGTCGTGCAGAGCAGAATCTCCTCTGTTCGTGCTTCCTCAGGAATTCAGACCTGTGGAAGGCAGGCTCACCGTTTTTAGTGTCAGGCTGACACATCCCAAGTTTCCTGAGGTCGGCAGGGCGACTCCCAGCTCTGCTGCCTCCTGAGGGAGTGGCACCGCTCCAAGCCAGACAAGGAGAGGCACGAGCTGACTCCTCTGGACCAAAGCCCCTTAAAATGGGCAGGAAAAGTGACCTCAACAAATGGCACCTGCCCAGGGACCGGGGCAGGGCTGGCAGCAGAGCCTGAGGCCCTGCTCTGAGTGCCAGAGACCTGGAGCTGTCACTGTCACCCTCCATCCTTGCATGAAGCGTTGCTGTCCCCCAGTTCTGGGTGGCAGCAGTGACAGACAGAGGGATGTAGTGGCTGTGGAGAGGACTGAGGAGTTTGGGAATGTTCCCTGCTCCCAGTGTCTGCCACCTCTCCTGCCACCTCTCCTGGTTCCTGCACTGTATTTCCCCCCGTATTTCCCTCATCCAGCGGGGTCCGTGGCAGAGTGTGATGGTTTTAATTGTCCTCCAGCAAGTTTTGAAGCTGGTTTAATCCTTCTTTGGTTTTAATTCCTCAGGGGAACATCTGGGAGCAGATTTTTCGCATTTCCTTCGTCCTGGAGATGATCAACACGGTGCCATTCATCATCACGGTGAGTGTCTCCCGGTGACATTTGAAAGCAGCTCTAAGTGTAGTAAGTGCTCTACTTCTGGTGGTGAAATAAAGGAAAATGGGTGTCTGGCCAAGTGGTATTTAAGGCTGGCAGGAAATTTTTCCTTCAGTATTTGACAATATAATGACTTTCTCTGGAGTGTTATCCCAAAACCCATCCTCCCTTTCCAGCTGCTTCACTGCAGCCAGGGAAGCAGAGCAGCTCCTGCTCAGCTTGGATCCTTCCACACAGGGAGGACTGGCTGCTTGTAGGTCTATTTTTTTTAAAAGAGCCTGGATTTTTCTGCAAATAACCCTTGCTTTTGTAGATATTCTGGCCTCCTTTACGGAATTTGTTCATCCCCGTGTTTCTGAACTGCTGGCTGGCCAAGTATGCCCTGGAGAACATGATTGTGAGTGATGCCTTTTGTCCAGCTCCTCAGGGGTGTGGAGGGCAGCAGGACTGGGAGGGAACCCTCGGCTGCTCCCAGCTCTGGGGCGGGATTTAGAGCTTGGTGTGTGCCAGGGAATGCCAGGCTGGGAATGCCGGGCTGGGAGCAGGAATCCCTCAGTGTCTGAACCGCAGCGACAGGGGTGAGGTGTTGCAGCCATTCCCCTGTTCCCCCTGGAGCTGTCTCACCCCACAGCAGATCCCAGACCTTCCTTCCCAAGGGCTAAATCCAGGCTTGGCCTTCTCTGGGGAGGGCATTGCTGGAGCCAGCAGCAGCTGGTGCTTGGAGGGGGCTTTTCCCTCCGGCTCTGTGAGCTGGTGGGAGCCCTCCCCTCTCCCCCCAGAACGACCTGCACCGAGCCATCCAGAGGACGCAGTCAGCGATGTTTAACCAGGTGCTCATCCTCATCTGCACCCTCCTGTGTCTCGTTTTCACAGGGTGAGTGTCGCTCTCCGGTTCTCTAAACCCCCTTCCTGACCCCGGGAATCCAGCTGTGCCCGCCCTGGGAATCCAGCTGTGCCCAGCTGTGGCAGAGCTGGGCTCTAGCAGAACTCCCACCTTCCCCTGCTTTGCTTCATCCCCCCGGCACACTCAACACTGTGAGGGGGTTTCCAAGTCAAACTAAAGATCCTCCTTTATTCTAGGATTTTAACAGGAAGGTTTTACTGAGGGTGAGGGCGCTGTCAGAGGGAGCTGGGGGACTGAGTGTCAGAGCAGTGCGAGGGCAGGGACAGCAGCTTCCCCCAGGGACTGGTGTGGGATGTCATCCCCTCATTCCAGAACCCGTCCACTCCCAGGGTCCAGCCGAGCTCTTCCTCCCCCACAAGTCACAGCTCCCGAGCTCATTTGTGTAATTGGCCGCTGGGGCTCCTGCTAATTAACTGGACCCTTTACCCTGCACAGAGCTCATCACCGGCTATTTAGCTCTGAATTCAGCTTTGAATTCTCCTCTGGCTGCCTTGGTCTGGGTTTGAGGCATATTACACCATTAAGTTGCTGAATGGAGAGGAAATGAGGCTTTTAGGCTCATGAGTTTTTGGCAATAAAGACGATGCTCTGGTGTGGATGACTAATGCTATTTCGGAGCTCAGTGGTGCTCCCAGCCCTGCTGCTGGATGAGTTTGGGGTACAATTTGGGCCCTGGAAGGCTTGGGTCACACTTGTGTTTAGCAGGATGGTTTTGAGCTGCAGATTTGAGGGGTTCTACTGCCCCGTGTCCAAGGCAGGCCAAGCCCTGCTGTGATGAGGCTTTTCCCTTCCAGGACCTGCGGCATCCAGCACTTAGAAAGAGCAGGTGAGAAGCTCTCCCTCTTCAAGTCCTTCTATTTCTGCATCGTCACCTTTTCCACCGTGGGCTACGGAGACGTGACCCCAAAGATTTGGCCTTCCCAGCTCCTGGTGGTCATCATGATCTGCGTGGCCCTGGTGGTGCTGCCGCTCCAGGTGAGACCCCAGCAGCTGAGGGTGGGCAGGGACCCCCAGCCCACGCCAGGGCAGCCCTGCCCACGGGGACATCAGCTCCGTGCCCTCCGCAGTTCGAGGAGCTCGTCTACCTGTGGATGGAGAGGCAGAAGTCCGGGGGGAATTACAGCCGGCACCGCGCGCAGACGGAGAAGCACGTGGTGCTCTGCGTCAGCTCGCTCAAGATCGACCTCCTCATGGACTTCCTCAATGAGTTCTACGCCCACCCACGGCTGCAGGTGAGGGCCAGGCTGCTGTCACACCCCGCTGGGGGTTGTCACACTCGGCTGGGTCACGCACGCCTTGCTGGGCTCGCGGCAGGGTTCTGTCGTTGCTGTATTTGGGACGGCTGGAATGACGGTGTGACTCCGTCAATCTTCTCGGAGGGCGTCCAGCAATGTTTGGTAAAAGCACAACCCTTTCTATGCCTCGTTCTGATGCAATTGGACTTGATTGGTCATTCAGACCAGCACCTCCTCATAAACGTCTTTGCAAGTAAATAAGATGGAAAAAGCGGCAGGTGCAAAGATCAGAAATTGTTTGGAATGTCTTCTCCCAGTTCCTCCAGAGCAACGCCTGGGAAAGTCTCTCTGACTTGCTTTCCCACAGGATCTGCTGCTGCCTGACACCTAAAAAACCCCTCCTGACCAGCAGCAGCTTCTCTCTTGCAGGATTACTACGTGGTGATCCTGTGCCCGACAGAGATGGACATCCAGGTGCGGCGCGTGCTGCAGATCCCGCTGTGGTCACAGAGGGTCATTTACCTCCAGGGCTCTGCACTCAAGGACCAGGACCTCATGAGAGCCAAGTGAGCAGAGGGACACATTGGAGACACGTTCCTGGAGAGGAATGTCACCCCAGCTGTGTCCCCATGGGCTTTGGCTGGGTCTGGGGGCAATGCCCAGCGCTGTGGGCCCGTGCAGTTCCTGTGGTCACTGCTCTCTGTCCTGGCAGGATGGACAATGGAGAAGCTTGCTTCATTCTCAGCAGCCGCAACGAGGTGGACAGAACAGCGGCGGTGAGTCCGGCCAGAGGGTGGGGATGGGGCAGTTTCCAGGCAGAAGGGACTGGGGTGATGTTGGGCTCACCCAGCAAAGGAGGGTGCTGAGAAGGGTCTGAGTGCCATGGGGGACACTGGGGATGGCACAGAGACGTGCGGCAGCACGCTGGTGGCTGAGCCCCTGTGGGCTCACCTTTCTTCTGCTGGTTTCCCATCAGTGCTGGGTTTCAGGGGGCAGGAGGAGCCCTTGCTGTACGTCTCCAGGGTGGATGGGTGCTTTGGAGTTCATCCCAGGGGTAGAAGCCTTGGGGAAAATAAAGCATCAGCCAAGTAGCTCTTGTTGCTCTTGTCCCTGTCCAGGACCACCAGACCATCCTGAGGGCCTGGGCTGTCAAAGACTTTGCTCCAAACTGTCCCCTCTACGTTCAGATCTTAAAGCCAGAAAATAAATTTCATGTCAAGTTTGCTGGTGAGTCGGAGCAGCTGCACAGCAGCTCTCGGTCAGCTGAGAGCCCTCCTGGATTGGCAGGAGGAGGGAACACCCAGAGCCCAGCACCACCCCAAAATGGCCACATTCCCAGGCACTGCCAGCCAGGGAACCCTTCTGTCCCCCTCTCCTCTGTGACGGTCCCCTCTGCCTTTCAGATCACGTGGTGTGTGAAGAGGAGTGCAAATATGCCATGTTGGCACTGAACTGTGTCTGCCCTGCCACCTCCACCCTCATCACCCTGCTGGTGCACACCTCCCGTGGCCAGTGAGTGCTGTCCCTGCCTGTCCCTGCCTGTCCCTGCCTGTCCCTGCCTGTCCCTGCCTGTCCCTGCCTGTCCCTGCCCTCCCCTACCCCTGCCTGAGCCTGGAGGGATGGCAGAACTGAGGCCTCCGAGCTCAGGGGGAGAGGCTGGGGGTCTGGGATGGGTCTGGGGAGCACAGTGGGGTCTGGGCCCCCATCCAGGTCAACAGCAAAAGCCCACGTTGTAAGGGGACCACACCACTGCAGTCGGGCTGGGCAACGCCAACTTTCCAGAGACTGGAAATAAAAATATCTTTGTGTTGACACGGTCCTGCTGGCAGGAAGGTGGATTCACAGCACGGGCAGCCCCAGAGCCTGCAGGGTTTTTTGGGGGGTGTATATCCAGGATGGCTGGAAGGAGCTCTGCCAGCACAGGAGAGCAGTGCTGTGTGTGCCCTGCACTCCTTGGCCACTCAGAAATGTCTGAATTTTGGGTAAAGTGCCATCAAAACAGTTACGAAACATCCTCGCCAGATGCCTCTCGCCCCATGCTTGGAGCTGTTTGCCAACATGGGCTCTGAACCCTCCCTTTGCACTCTGCAGGAGCCCTCGTTAGATAAAAAGGCTCTTAAAACCCAAAATGAAAACGAGCTCGTCCTCGGCGAGCACCGACAGCTCGTGGCGATGTGTCACTGTCATTTCCCTGCTGTCAGGCTCCAGGGCAGCTCCACAGGTTATTGGTGCTCTGCCCTGGGATCTGGCTGGAGTTTTGGGATCTGTGCAGTCTCCGGAGTGTCCCATCCCAGCTCCAGGGGTCTAGCTGAGATCCAGGGGGTCCCATCCCATCTCCAGAGTGTCCCATCCCATCTCCAGAGTGGCACAGCCCACCTCCAGAGTGTCCCATCCCATCTCCAGAGTGGCACAGCCCACCTCCAGAGGTCTATCTGAGATCCAGGGGGTCCCATCCCACCCCTGGGGGTCCCATCTCCAGGGGTCCCAGCTCCAGGGGATCCCATCCCAGTTCCAGGGGGTCCCATCCCAGCTCCAGGGGGTCCCATCCCAGCCCCGCTGGGTCCCTCCTGATGCTGCCGCTGTGGTTGCAGGGAGGGCCAGGAGTCGCCGGAGCAGTGGCAGCGGATGTACGGGCGCTGCTCGGGCAATGAGGTCTATCACATCCGCATGGGCGACAGCAAATTCTTCATGGAGTACGAGGGGAAGAGCTTCACCTACGCCGCCTTCCACGCTCACAAGAAGTGAGGGCAGAGGGGGGCGATGGGCAGAGGGGGATTTGCATGCCCGAGGGGTCCTTTGTGCGGGGAAAATGCCCCGGAGGGGTTTTTCTCCGGCTGGGAATGCCCAGCCCCTGCTCCCCGGCGCAGGTACGGCGTCTGCCTGATCGGCATCCGGAGGGAGGAGAACAAAAGCATCCTGCTGAACCCCGGCCCGAGGCACATCATGGCCGCGTCGGACACCTGCTTCTANGCCTTCATCTTCAAGCAGGAGGAGAAGCAGAAGAAGAAGGGCTTTGCGGGCAGGGGCAGCTACGACGGCCCCTCCCGCCTGCCCGTGCACAGCATCATCGCCAGCATGGGTGAGTCGGGGGGCTCGGGGGGCTCCTGCACGCCCCACTCCATCACCTTCCCCACGTTTGGCTTCCTTTCCTCCCCCGCTTTTTGTTTTATTTTGGTTTTTTTCACACTCCTTGCCACGGCCCCAAACTGAAAACCCCTTTCCATCCTCTCTCCCCGTCGTCTCGCCAGGAAAACACACGTTCCCTTGCACCCTGGCTGCTCTCAGCAAGCTCAAATATCGTTATCAAACCTCGTGATGTCCGTTATCATTAAGGGCATTTGCATAAACGCCCCAAGCCTGGGTTTAGCCCTCAATTATTTCCAAGGCTGGGAGAAGAAATGCCGGGGGGCGCATCCTAAATCACGTTTATGGTTCCCAAACCGAGGAAGTGTCGCTCTCTCTGCGGCGAGCGGCGCGTTTGTGCGAGTGAAAAATACCATGAGTCATTACTTCCCCCCTTGTATCTGGGGAGAACAAGTTTTGGAGGAGCTGAACCGCGCGAGCACGTTATATTTCAGGCAAATAATTTATGTGTTTGTACTCCTGAGCAGCAATTTGCATAGATTATCTCCCCAGCAAGCCGCGGGGCTCTTTGCTGAGCTGCGTTTGTCACAGCTCTAATCACACAGCTCCTACACAGAGGGACCTTGGGCAAAGGTGAGGAGAGGGACAGAAATGATGTGAGTGCCAGCAGGGCAAGGCCAGGGCCCAGGCTCTGCTTCTTGGGACGCTCGGTCAATGTGTTTGATCTTTGAAAGCTGCTGGAGGACAGGATGAGGGAGTCTCTCCTGTCCCCTGTTGGATATCAGGAAAAATTCCTTCACAGAGAAGGTTGTGAAGGATTGGCAGAGCTGGCCCAGGGCAGTGGTGGAGTCACCATCCCTGGAGGGATTTAAACCATGTGTAGATGTGGCCCTTGGAAAGGTGGTTCAGTGGCAGGTTGACAGTGCTGAGGGAATGGTTGGAATTCCACAGATATTAGATCTTAGAGGACTTTTCAAGCCTTAAGGATTCTGAGACCTGGAGGTGATCAGGAGGGATGAGGGAGGTGGATGAGGGCACTGCTGCCTACCTGCCTCTCCCTGGGGCAAAGGGACATCCACAGAAAGGGCAGAGCCAGGGCAGGTGTGGTTCCTCACCTGGCTGGTGTCTCCCAGAGCCCTCGAGGAGCTTCGGGCAGGGATGAGGCTGCAGGGTTGATACACCAGCATGACAAAAACTCCTGCAGAACCCGATTTGGCACTTCAGGGAGCAGCATGACGGGAAGGGAGAGAGGGGCAGACCCCAGGGGCAGCTGAGCCCTGGGGAGATGCTGCACACAGCAGCAGCGGTCACCAGTGGGGGCTTCACCTGCATTCCCCACGCCCACAAATGGTTGAGCATCAGCCGGGCTGTCTCGTCCCTGTGCAGGGCCTGAGGACAGGAGGCTTTTCTGACCTTTCCCCCCTCTTAGAGCGTGTTTGCTGTGCTCCCTCCGCTCCGTGTCCAGGTACAGTGGCCATGGACCTGCAGAACACCGAGTGCCGCCCCGCCAACAGCAGCAAACTGGCGCTGCCGGCCGAGAACGGCTCCGGCACGCGCCGGCCCAGCATCGCCCCCGTCCTGGAGCTGGCTGACACCTCGTCCCTGCTGCCCTGTGACCTCCTCAGTGACCAGTCCGAGGACGAGATGACGCAGTCGGACGAGGAGGGGTCGGCCGTAGTGGAGTGAGTGGCTCTCTGTCGACAGAGACCTTCTTTGTCGGGTTCATTCCGGCTGGATTCAGCTCGATTCGGTTGCATCTGGTTCATCGTGGTTGCACCCAGTTTGTTCCAGTTTAGACCAGGGCACATGGCAAGCTCCTGGGGGATGCTCAGGCTCAGCCCCTCTTGGCTTTTCCATGAGCGCCCTGTTCCTGCATTTTACAGTCTCATGGCCCTTTGCATAGCAAAAAAATACTCCTAAATACGTATATTCACGGAATTCCCAGCTGCTGCAGGAGAGTTTTGCAGGGCATTTGCCAGTGAAGGTTTTCCCCAGCATCTGAGCGTTGGATAAATGGAAAGCTCTCCCCGTGTCCTCACACAGATTTCTCTCTGCTGCAGGTACGTGAAGGGTTACCCCCCAAACTCACCCTACATCGGGAGCTCCCCGACCCTGTGCCACCTTCTGCCTGAGAAAGCCCCCTTCTGCTGCCTGAGGCTGGACAAGGTGTGGAGGTGCTGCGGGGGCTGCCTGGGGGCTGAACCCCCCCCAGGACGTGCCCACTGAAGTCCCTGCACTGTCCCACGCACAGGGCTGCAAACACAACAGCTTCGAGGACGCCAAAGCCTACGGCTTCAAGAACAAACTGATCATCGTTTCTGCGGAGACGGCCGGGAACGGGCTCTACAACTTCATCGTCCCGCTGCGCGCCTACTACCGCTCCCGCAAGGAGCTCAACCCCATCGTGCTGCTGCTGGACAACAAGCAAGTACTTTTCCACGGGTGTTCTCCCTCACACAGAGCCCTTCCCTGCGTTCCCACGGGCGCCTGGTGCTGCGGGGTGGGACTGTTGGGTCCCTCGGCTGGTTGGCCCCGGGGTTTTGTGTCTGTCTTTGCTGCGTGGACGTGCTGAACCACCTCGCTCTCTGTGGCTCTCCCCCCAGGCCCGAGCACCACTTTCTGGAGGCCATCTGCTGTTTCCCCATGGTTTACTACATGGAGGGCACCATTGACAAGTAGGTGTTTCCACCCGTGGTTGTCGCGCCCGAGTTGTTGCGTTTAGCCCAGCCCAGACTTTTCGGTCGCCCCGCGAGAAGCCCCAGGGTTGGTAGCGTAGAGCTGAGCCCACCTTGGGCTTCTCGGGTTGTCAGCCCCTCCCTGGGAGATGGGAGCAGGTGAAGAGCAGGTCGGGAGCAGCCTGGGCTGGCCGTGGAACCCCTGTGCTGCTTCCCTGTGTCGTTTCCAAGGGCTGACCCTGCGCTCTTCTCTTTGGGAACTGCCCAGCCTGGACAGTTTGCTGCAGTGCGGCATCATCTACGCCGACAACTTGGTGGTGGTGGACAAGGAGAGCACCATGAGTGCCGAGGAGGACTACATGGCAGATGCCAAGACCATTGTCAACGTCCAGACCATGTTCAGGTGAGGGGTGACCACTGCTGGGGATGAGACCAGGAAGAGTGCCAGTGCCTGAGGAACACAGGGACACATGTGGGACACATCTGCCACTGGGTTTGCTGTAGGAAACAGCAAATAATCATCTGTTTCTGACCTCAGACAGGATAGGGATGCCTGTGGTCTTCCTCAGGCTTTAGGTCCTGTGAGACAGCTGCAGGACAACAGATCCCTTTCCCTTGCAGGCTCTTCCCCAGCCTCAGCATTATCACGGAGCTGACCCACCCCTCCAACATGAGATTCATGCAGTTCAGAGCAAAGGACAGTTACTCTCTGGCCCTTTCCAAGCTAGAAAAGGTAAGAGGAGGTCGTTCCCTGCATGGGGGCCTGGGAAGCCAACACTGACGGTGCCTGACTGCATTTGAGCTCCAAGTCCTGTGCTTTTCGCATGTCCAGAAAACCCAATCATGAGGAATAACTCATACGTTTCCGTGGAGAAAAAAAAACAAACCCTCTTTCTCTACAGTGTGAAGATGCTGCCCTGGTTTTCTGCCACACCCACCAGAAACATTACACCTGTACCCTCCCATTGCCATGAGTCCTCTAAGCTTCTGTGCAATCTGAGCTCAAACTTCCCTTTCTCCTTGCAGAGGGAGCGAGAGAATGGCTCCAACCTGGCCTTCATGTTCCGGCTGCCCTTCGCCGCCGGGAGGGTGTTCAGCATCAGCATGTTGGACACGCTGCTCTACCAGGTGAGACGCAGCCCTGCAGCTGTGGCCTTCCCCCTTTGCATCCCCCTCCAGGGAATACCTGAGCAAACTTTTCCCCGTTTTCCTGCCCGAATGTCTCCGCAGTCGTTCGTGAAGGATTACATGATCACCATCACTCGGCTGCTGCTGGGCCTGGACACCACGCCGGGCTCCGGGTACCTCTGTGCGGTACGTGCCCAGTCCCCTGGGGTGAAACCATCACCCCAAGCTGTCCTGGAGCTGGTGGTGTCTGTCACCCTGTGCTCAGGGGTGGGGGTTCCTGTAGCCTTGGTTCCGTGCCTGAAGTATTTTTGTTTTCTGAAATTTTTTTCCCAGGAAATTTTCTGTAAAACAGGAGAAGCGTTTTTGTAAACTGTAACTTTGTCATTCGTTCCTTTTCCTAGGAGGGACTTCTTATTGATGTCCCTCTGGTCTGACCAATGTGATTGAAGAAGTTTGTCTTTTTGTCACCAATCGAATTGGTCTGTGTAAAATAGTATCTAAAGAAGACACATCCCCAAAATAAAAGAGCCATTTCAGCCCTCTGAAACTCAAAATCTGTGTTGTTGTAATATAAAACAACGTCAGGTTCCCCACTTCTTCAGATATGGGAGGGGAGCAGCATTGCCAGGTCATTGTTCCCCCCCATTTTGGGGAACCTCAGTGCTATCACAATCCCAAGAGTTGCCAAGGACACAACTCCCTGTTTTGAAGGCTGAGATCAGAAATTGCCACTGGTTTTCCTGTGGAGTCCAGCTCACTTTTGGGATTGTGGTGGATGAGCTGGGGTGAAGCTCAGGAGCAGCCCGAGGTGCACGGGGGGGTTCATGTCTGTCCTCTGTCCCTCAGATGAAGATCACCGAGGATGACCTGTGGATCCGGACGTACGGCCGCCTCTTCCAGAAGCTCTGCTCCTCCAGTGCCGAGATTCCCATCGGGATTTACAGGACGGAGTCACACATGTTTGCCACCTCCGAGGTGGGGGCGTGGTGCTGTGTGCTGGGAAAGGGCTGCTGGTGGTCCCAGCCTGGCATCCAGGAGGGTCTTGGTCCCTGGGGCACCTCAGGCCTGGCTGCAGCAGCAGCAGGGAGGGGACAACAAGGGAAGGGGAATTTCTGTGTTTGATTTCTTGGTGTGGCTGCACTGGGCCGTGGTGTCCTGGGGTCGGGGTCAGTGCCCATCTCTCCGGGCACTGCTGGATGTTCTTGGCACGGCTCTGCTGCACCACTGGGCGCCCTGGGGAGCAGGGTGGGCACAGCAGGGCTGCCCCTTTGCTGGACTGACTCTTGGTTTTCCCTCCCTTCTCCCCTGCTGCAGCCCCACGACATCCGAGCGCAGGTGAGTGCCTCGAGTCCCGCCGGGCGCGGCCTCCCTGTCCCCTCTCCCCTGTGCCTGATCCCTGGGCTGGCTCTGGCCACCAAGAGCCACCCTGTGCTTTGTGCCAGCTCGACCCCAGTGCCAGCCTGTCCCCATGGAAGGGAGATACTGGCTGAGCCTCCTCACTCCCGGGAAAGTCCTCAGTGCCCTGATGTAATTAACTGGAATAAAGGAGCGAGGGAGGAGCCAGGAGCCCTTTTAAATACCTTCAGTTTTCAACTTTGTAAGGAAGCAGCGACAGGGAGCTGAAAGTTGACATTTAATTAAATGCAACCCAGCTCCTTGAGGTGCTTTTAGAAGGCTTTATTAATAAATTCCTGCTCAGCAGTGGGGATTGCTGGGTCAGACGTGTGGCAGCACAGATGCTGTAAGAGGGAAGAGAGGGAGATGAGGGCATGGCTGCTCCTTGGGCAGAGACCCCAGAGGTGATCCCGTGTGAGGGGTCAGGTGCCCACGAGACTCCCCTCAGTGCTGCTTATCCAAGCTGTGGCTGCCCCATCCCTGGAAGTTTGAGGCCAGGTTGGACAAGATTTGGAGCAGCCTGGTCTGGTGGAAAAATGTCCCTGCCCGTGGCAAGGAGTGGAATGAGATGAGCTCAACGCTCCTTCCAACCCAAACCCTTCTGGGACTGTGAAACCAGCCGGCCAGGCGGTGCTTGCAGCGCAGAGATGAAGTGCTGGGAGAGCCCATGTGGGTCACAGGAATGCCCCCACCCCCGTGGGAGAGATCCCACCCTGCCAGCCACCGGCCAAACCCTCCCTGGCCGCCCCCCATCCCGCGTGACCCGCTGGGCTTCCAGTCACAGATCTCAATCAATGTTGAGGACTGCGAGGACACCAAGGACGTCAAGGAGCACTGGGGCATCAAGACGAGCCACCACCGCAACTCGTGTTCCAGCGACCAGTCGGAGCACCCTCTGCTGCGGCGCAAGAGCATGCAGTGGGCGCGGCGGCTCAGCAGGAAGGGCAACAAGCACTCCAGCAAGACGGCCGAGTGGATCAGCCAGCAGCGCCTCAGCCTGTACCGCCGCTCCGAGCGGCAGGAGCTGTCCGAGCTCGTCAAAAACCGTATGAAGCACCTGGGCTTGCCCACCACCGGGTACGGTAAGTGCCGTTCGGGCCGAGCTGCCTCTGCGGCCGGTGCCTTTTCCCCCCCGCCCGCGGGCTCCTCAGGTAACCCCCCCGCCCCCTGGCCGAGCCTAACCCTGCGCCAAAGCCCCACCCTTGAGCCAGCCTAACCCCATGCCGAGCCTAACCCCATGGCCAGCTTAGCGCGGCGCTGCCGAGCGGCGCCTCATTCCCCCGGCTTGCTTGTGCTTGTGCAGACCAGCGGCTCCAGGCTGGGGTCCCTCCACGCAGACCCTCCCCCCCCTTCCCCTGCCACCCCCCGGCCCGCTGCAGGCAGCCCCTCCCCATCTCTGGGCTCTGGGATGGCTCCAGGCAGGAGTTGGCAGTGGCACAGTGATTCCCTTTGTGCCTGCAGCAGGGCCCGGTGTCCCCACACACGAGGCCCCGTTTGTCCCTCACTTTCGGGCCGTGCAGAGATGGTGGTTGAGGAAAACCCGAGCCCAGGTCAGCGCCACCCTTGTGCCCAAGAGCCCCCGTAGTGCGGCAGGGAGAGGCCAACCCCCGCCAGCCGGCGCAGTCCCCCTTTTGTTACGGACTTGAACGCGTCATGAGCTCTTCCGTGGATAAACCTTTCGGTAGCTGCAGGGCTGAGTTGCTTCACCGCGTGTGACACGGGAGCGTGGCTGTGACGGCCACGGCGCTCAGGGTCCCTCTGTGCAGCCGCATCTCTCGTGAAGCTTCTGACTTGCCCGTCGGTGCTGGCATCTGTGTCCCCCTGGACAGCTCCCACCCCTTGGTTATGACAAAGTCTGTAGCCCACGGCTCCCTTTGTTTGGTTGGTTTGGGTTTTGTTTTTGTTTTTATTTTATTTTATTTTTTTTCTGTCTTTCTTTGAAGCCATCCTGTGCTGCTGCTTGTTTGCTCCATCCTCCAGGAGTGTCCGTCCACCCCCTGCCCACACTCGGGCTGGCAGTGAGCCCCAGCTGGGACGGGAGCTGAATTTGGGGGTGGGATTCCTCCTTTCCCATCTAGGCACAGGAAGGAGGAGGAGAAAATGCCCAGAAGTGAAGTGCAGGAGGGGTTTGGAGTGGGGGCTCGGGGGGTGGTTGTGGGCACCGCCGGCATCCCTAGGGGGAGAGGCAGGAGAGCTTGTGGTGGGATGGAGGGGGGACAGGGACTGCCAGGCAAGGCTTGCAGTAGTGCATCCCCTCTCTCCTTTTTTCCCTGCATTCCCAGCCCCAGAATTTTTCAGCTGTAGTTCCAGGGGGGCTGTCTGGCTTTGGTGAGGCTCAGGGCACAGCTTGGGGTCAGGTCAGGGCTGACATCCTCGTCCCGGCCCATCTGGCAAATTTTGGTTGAAGCAAACTGTGGGGAGGAGCTCTGGCAGGAAAAGGGACAAGAGGGGGGGCACAGGACAGGGACAGTGGGCACAGTGTGGGGACCAGCAGCTCCTTGGGCATCCAGCAGTGCTGGGGACTGTGTGTTGTCACTGTGTGTCACCGTCAGCGTCTGGACACCCATGGACAAACGTTGCTCTGCCTTCTGCCCCTCTCCTTTTTCTTTTGCTCACGTTATGGCTGCAGCGCAGGAGCTCGTCTCTGGTATTTGCCGAACCATGGCTTGCTGACCTCTCTCTCTCTCTCTGTTTATGTCTGTGCCTTTCCCTGTATGTTCTGTAGAGGATGTAGCAAATTTAACAGCCAGTGATGTGATGAATCGGGTAAACCTGGGATATTTGCAAGGTAATTCCCTTTCCCTGGGAGTCCCGCGTGACTCATGGCGTGCAGCGTACAACAAGATCATGCCAGCTAAGCCCAAACCTCACCCTTGCCAGTTTTCACCTTAGATCCCCGAGCTTTCAGCACGGATTTTGTTGGGTGGCGTTGGAAAACCCATCAGTGTCCTGTGGTCGTGGTGCAAACGCAGGGCTCTGCCTGATCAGGGAGATAGAAACCTCAGGGAACCTTTTATTTTTTTTAGCTGAATTCCTGCAGGGAAATCACAGCCCTTGGCTTTCATTAACAAAACCCTCCCTCCATGGCTCTGCCAGGTGGCTTTGGGCCGTGCAGCCAGTGGCAGCTTGAGGAGGGGACGAGGATGGGGACAAGTGCACCAGAGCTGCCCGTGCATGTTGCAATGAGATGCTGGAGATCCTGCTGGCTCAGCCACAGTCCAGGGCAAAGCAGCGCTTTAAAAATCCCTTTGCACCCCTTGGTTTGCCTTCCTGGACCCCTCTCCAGCATTAGAAGACCCCATTTTCTGGTGGGGGATGCTGGGCTCAGCCCGAGGCAACAACAGCAGCCACGTGGGCCACTGGCGCTGCAGCCACCCTGGGCACCCTGTGGGGCTCTGGGGGACCTGCCAGGTTTTCCCATCTTTTTTTCCCCTTTTCACCACGGTTGAACATGCCCTGCAAAGGCTCCTTTTTACTGCAGCAGCCCCAAGATTAGCAACGGCCCGTCCCAGCTTCATTTTTTTGGCTTCGCTAGCCCAGGCTTAAGGTGAAACGTTGGCATTTTCCTACAAAGTGTGTCCTCCATCAGCCAGGCAGCCCCAGCTGGGGCTCATGGAAGCCCCAGGCCAGCAGAGTATATTGCCCGGGGCAGTGGAGGTGCAGCAATATACTCGGTGTGCTCAGCAGGGCCTGGCTGGGCTGCATGGGGTCAGGAAACTTCCATGGGGCAGGGAAAAACCTGCCCAGAGCCAGAGCCCATCCCCACCCGCCTGTCATGTCCAACCCCGTGTGTCCCGTCGGGTCCCAGGGTCTGTGTGCCCCCCGTGCCACCCCCATCCCTGTCTCCCTGTAAGGCTGAGCACTGGGATGGCCAAAACTCTCCTGTGGCTGCAGGACAGGACACCCTGGCACAGCCCCGGGGGTCCCAGGCAGCTTCTCCTTAAGGGTGGTCCCAGGTCCCCCCTGGCTGCAGCCCCGTCTGTGGTCTCAGAGGTGCCAGGGATGTGTCTGAGCAGTAAAACAAAGGTCTGGTGTCCCCCTGCGAGCACGGCTGGACGCGGTGCCGGCACAGCCCAGCCCCCGGGGGCTCAGCCGGGTGTGCCCTGCCGAAGGCACCTCGGGAGGGGAAGCTGTTTGCATTCCTGTGCTGGCTGGAGCAGCACCTGAGGGCTGGGGAAAAGCAGTTTCACCCCCGTGTCAGGGTGATCTGGTTGTCATTGCTGTGGCAGGAGAGGAGACCCTGGCAGTGCCCACCGTGGGGCAGGGCAGCCTCTGGCTGGGGGATCCCCCACTCCAGGCGGGGGGACAGTGGGGACGGGGTGGTGGGAGCAGCAGGACAGGCCACAGGGAGCAGCCCCCAGCCTGGAGTTAATGCCCGTCCCGGGGGCCGGGTCCTGGTCCTGCTGCCCCCCCAAAAAGCAGCTCCATTCGCTCCATTCGCACCTCAGAGGGGCCTTTCCAAAAGCCTGGAGAGGTGTCCCAGTGACAAGCCTTGCAGCGAGCTGGTGTCCCGCCGTGCTCCTCACGCTGCCTCCACCCTGTCCATTCACAGCCCATCAGCCCGTCTGGAACTTGGTGTCACCTGTCGCAGCTTCCACCACCCGTCCCCGGCGCCCGCAGCCTCGCACCCCCATCCATTTCACCATGATCTTGTTCTTGGCTATTTCGGGAAGCACAGGGGTCCCCCCCGTCATCGAGACCCCTCCCCTGTTTCCCCCGTGGGTGCTGCTCTTGGTGGTCCTGAGCCCCCCCCCCGGGAGGTCACTGTGGTTCAGAGCCGTCCCCAAAATGGCATCGATGGCTCTGAAACTCCGCAGAGGTGATTTCCTCTGGGCAGAGGAAAAAAGCAATCCGTGGACTAATCCAGCGCCTGGGTGATGCTAAATTGAGTTAATTGAAGGGGAGAGGTGGGCAGAGCATTGGGGCGGCCCCGGGGGGGGGTTCAGCTGCCCTGAGCCAGTGCTTGGACTTGTGCTGTACCTGACACAGCAGGACTAACCTGTTCCCTCTTTTGCACTGGACCAAGGTAAGACAACTCACTTTATTCTGGAGGGGGGAGTGGGGGCTTCAAAGAGTTTCCTCTGCCAGTCCCCTGGGCCGTGCTGTGGTGGGGGAGAGCCTGGGGGGCTGAGGAGGGAGGTGGCAGTGGTGTTCTGGCTGCCCTCCCGCTGGCAGCGACACTCTCCTGGTGAAGGGACCCCTGTGCCTGTCTGTGGGAGTGAGAGGCAGGATGGGACCTGTCACCTGGCCTGTTGGGGTGTCTGGGGGGGTGTCCCTCCCTCACCAGCCCTGTCCCTCCTCTTGCAGATGAGATGAACGACCACCAGAACACCCTGTCCTACGTGCTGATCAACCCTCCCCCGGACACGCGGCTGGAGCTCAACGACATCGTGTAGGTGTCACCTCACCCCAGACCGCCCCCAGTGCCCTCAGCTGCCCCCGTCCCATTGCTGCCCACGATTTCTCATTAATACCCATGGGGTTTGCTTCTCTCCTAGGCCGTTCCCCCTCCCTGTGTTCCTGGGCAGTGCCCAAACCTCTCCAGCCCTGTCTTAGCTCCCATGGGCAGCGTGGAATTTTCCTTTGGCTTTTGCAACTGAGCCAGCTGAGGGATAACTCCTGATTATTTATTATATACTCCTACATATTTATTATATTNGTAACCGGACTGTGCCTTGGCCTCAGTTCCAAGGGAATTGGGGGATCTGGGGGTTCCAGCACTGTAACCAGGCTGTGCCCCATCCTTAATTCAATTCCAGGGGAACTAAAGGGTTCCAGCAGTGTAACCAGGCTGTGCCCTGGCCTCAATTCAGGGGGAATTGGGGAAACTGGAGGGAACTGGGGGGAGCTGGGGGGTTCCAGGAGTGTAACCAGGCTGTGCCCTGGGGTCAATTCCAAGGGAATTGGGGGATCTGGGGGTTCCAGCAGTGTAACCAGGCTGTGCCCTGGCCTCAATTCAGGGGGAATTGGGGGATCTGGGGGTTTCCAGCGGTGTAACCAGGCTGTGCCCCGCAGGTACCTGATCCGCTCCGACCCGCTGGCCCACGTGGCCAACGACGGCCACAGCCGCAAGAGCAGCTGCAGCAACAAGCTGGGCTCCGGCAACCCCGAAACGCGAGACGAGACCCAGCTGTGAGCAGCCCCCGAGCGCCGCGGCCCCGCGGGCACAGCGCTCCGGGACGGGCGGGGAACGACAGCACGGCCCGGCCCCGGGGGAAGGCGGCTGCTGCCCGCGGTGCCCCGGGGAAAGGCGATGCCCAGCCCGGCTCTGCGCCGCGGGAGGGATGCCCGGAGCCCCGGGAGGGGCGGCACAGCCGGACACGTCCGCAGCCGGTGGCCGTGCGCCCCGGGGATTTTAACTTTTTATACCGATACCGCAACTAGTGAGAAAGTCTTCGCTGGTGCTGGTGGGACGGGGCTGAGCCCAGACGCCGATGACCCCGGGGGAGCGGGGCTGTGGTTGGTGTGGCCCCGGATGGTGCAGCTCGGTTGCATTTGTGGGGCTGGTAAAGACGAGAGCAGGACAGCACCGAAACCCTGCTCCTCTTCCTCCTCCTCCTCCTTGGCCAGGCGTCCCCCAGGGTACCCAAACTTCTGCTCTTTCACCCAAACTCACGTTCTTCATCCTCTTCTGGGTTTCTGTTCCGGGTGGCCGTGGGACAGACGGGATGGAGGGGACAGGGGCTGCAGCCCCCACGGTGCCATGGCAGGGGCTGCTCTGCCCTCGTGGCATCTCACAAACCAAAACACGCCGAGCCCAGGGGACTGAAAGCTGGGCCAGGCCGTGCCTCTGAGCCCCTGGTTTGTGTCCTCTTTGTGTCCCCCTGTGCTGCTGAGCTGCCTGGGGGCGTCGGGGATGCTTGTCCTGGGCTGGCCAGGGCCACACACCCGGGTGTGGTGGTTTGGTGTCTCCACTCAGCCCTTTCTCCTCCAGCCAGGGCACTCTGGGGTCCAACACTGTGTCTGTCCTGGCCGTGTCCTGCTGTCCTTCCCCTCCCTGTGGTCACAGCTCGGTCACACCGTTGAGGCAGCGGGTTCTGCCTGTCCCCCCTGTCCACCACGGCCCCCTGGCAGCTGCAGCCACCCCTGCTCGAGCCTGTCCCCCCTGTCCCCGTGGCTTCCCCTGCAGCAGAACCTCTCCCCGACCCGCAGGGAGCTGGCACCGCCACAAACACCAGATTTGTTCTTCATCTACTTTTGCACATTCTACAGCGTTGGTGTGGAAAGGGTTTATTCGACTGCCAAGCGAATAACTGAGTCATTAACTTTGTATACTTTTCTGTTCATATCTTCCCATTCCCATGTGATATTTTTGGGTTTTTTTAAGCAAGGAGCTTGTAAAGCACAACATGGCCGTGAAATCCCATCGGCTTCCTGCACTCGCTGCCAGCTGAACGCTTTATTGCCTTTAGTATTCAATGTTTGCTCCCCAATACACCCCCAATCAATGTTTACAAAGAAAACAAAAAAGAAAACATGCCAAAACCTGTTTAAAATGTGTTTTAAACAGCTGGGGAGATGCTCCAGCCAATGGGGATGTGCCCATCCTGCCCGTGGCCCTGAGGGAGAATAAGATGCCCAGGGTAGGACCAGTGCCAAGGCTGGTATCACCTCAAGAGGGTGTTGAGAGAGACCTGCTGTGCCTGGATGAGGTTTGGGGTCAATCTTTTAGATTTTTTTAGGGTTTTTTTAGTTTTTTTTTTCCCCTGAAGTGCCAGGCAGGATCCCCTGAGTGGTGGCACATCCCAGGCTGGGTGAGGTACCACAGGTAAAAGCAGTGAGTGCACCCCTCCAACCCCGCTGAGCTGTGGGCACAAACAGAACTGTCTTTAAAGCTTTTTGGGGTTGTTCTGATGGATTTTTAATGATCAGTTTTGTATCTGTTTGGTTAAGGCTGGCTCACGTTTTGGTTATTTCTGTTTGAGGCTTCACGTGCCAAATCTGTCGTTTCAAGTGGCAAAAAGAAGTTGTAGGTTAAAAGGTGGGTGTGGTTGAAGTACAAAAGGACACGTGGGCTCTGTGTTAACTTGAAGCCTCAGGATGCTCAGATCATGGAATATTAATATATTTGTCTGCATTTAATATGGATCATTTTCCAAGCCCCACTTCGCTTTCAAGGGAGAGTAGAACAAAGCAGTGTTACAGGTCAAACAGTAACCCCAAACCAGCAAATGAACAAAAGCTCAGACCCCAAATAAAACAAAAGGAGTGATTATTTGCACGTATTTACTGAGAACACACTATTTTTATGAGTTTTTGTTTGTTTGGCTGTGAGCTGTGTGTGAGCGTGCAGGGAAGCGAGCGCAGCTCCTCAGCTCAGCCCTCCCATGGCAAGAAAATCAAATTTCTTTTAAAACCCCTTAATTTACTTAAAATTCCACCCCCTAGCCCTGAGCAGCCAGGTCAGCCGTGTGGCCAAATCCGTGTTCCAGAGGCTTCACTGGCTGTGGGGTCGGGTTGCTCCTTCCTCAGCTCCTTCCTGCCCCTAAATCCGAGGAGAAAACGATGCCAAGAGGAAAGCACATGCCCGAAGGACTGAAGCCTCTGTGTGGGTTGTGCTGTTATCGAAATGCCCTCGATCTTCCCGTGTTTTTGACGATGCTTCTGTTTGTTCAGTGTACAAAATCCCTGTATTTGAAGCGGAGGCTCCGTGTACAAACCCTCGGCCTTCCCTCTCTGGTGTAAATTTCCAGCCGACCTTCCCATGGGATGGGGGGAAAAAAACCCTGTAAATACTCACCTGTGGGCAATGCAAGTCTTGAGAACCAAGGGTTCGTTGTTTTTTGGTTTTTTTTTTTTCTAATTCCTTAGCCTCAGTTACAATACTAATGTAAAAAACAAAAGCAGTTTATTTTTCTAATGGTCCTGGAAACGTGGACGGAAGAGTCGTTCCTGCCGCTAAAAGCGCCCGCGGGGAGAGGGGCACGAGGAGCTTCCCTGGGAAGAGGAGGATGGCTTCCAAGCATGGAAAAATCCCGTTTTCTGGAGGAAATGGTTGTGTTCCAGTGCAGAGACCTGGCAGGCCCTGGGGGGATGCAGAAACGAGGACAACTGGGATCTTTTGGGGTTTTCCAGCAACGGCTCCGGCGCATGTTCCGTGTCCACTGACGGTTTGATACGCTCGATATGGACTAAACCCATATATCCTGCATTAAACTCAACTACTCCAACCAATGTTATGAGTATATTTATTTCCTGTTATCCCCCCCCCCCCCCTNNNNCCCCCCCCCCCCTTTTTATTTAATCTCTATAGAACAGGACGTTTTTATTCCAAGCTCAGCTCCTGCATGGATTTTTATCGGCAACAGCGACTCCCGTCTTTCCTCTCGGCCACCGAATCCCGGGAGCTGCTCCGCTGGGATTGCAGCCAGCCAAGGGGAGAGGGTTTTGTACAATTCTTGTGAAGATGCTTCACATTTCTGTAAAGATCAATGAAAATAAAAGAGCTGCATGCAGCAACAGGAGACAGCGCTGTCTGATTTTTCTTTATTTTTTTCTTTTCTGGGAGGTTGTTTTAAATGATGCGGTTTGAGTTGAGGCTCGAGGCAGCTCTTCTCAACTTCATTTTTTAACTTCATTTTCAAACTCTTTGTGCATTCAGGCACCAAGGGCGGGGTGTGGTAGAGGAGCTTTTAAAGATTATTTAGTTTATTTAATCCTAATTGCTCTGGTTTAGTAAACGCATAAAGTTTGTAGGTATTAAAGGGTTTGGTTTTTATCTGATGTTTAGCCAAGATTCAGTCCATGTTCTTCTACCTCCCAACACTTCAAAATTTGTCACTGGCTCCAAAGTTTCCAATATTTTCCAATATTTATTTTCCATTATTTATTTTCCATTATTTATTTTCCAATATTTTCCAGTATTTCCCAGTAGTTTTCAATATTTTCCAGTATTTCCAACATTTCTAGAGCATTTTACACTCATATACAAAGATTTTAGCTTGGACATCAAAGCAGGTGAGCAGAGACTCGTTTTTATTCAGCATTTTAGGGAAATACTGTAAAAAAAAAAATCTATTTATTTAAAATCACACGGAAGGGCACAAGCAATAATCCCTTAAATAGGGAAGATAATTCTGGGCTGAACATCCACGTGAGGAAGCTGCAAGTAAAAGGGCAGCAGGAAGCCAAGTCCCTGCTAAATCACTTTTTAATTATTGGCTTTAACCCAGATAAATCTGTACAGGGAGAACAAAATCCTCTTGTTTTTCCAGGACATCCGAATTGCAATGATTACACCCAAAATAAGGTAATTTTAACCCCGCCAAGAGCAGCTCTCAGTGGATGAAAACCCTTCCAAGGCTGCAGAAGAGGATTTAATGCTCTGCACGAGGGGATTTCAGCACTTCCAGCAGTGGATCCTTCACTTGTTCCTCTTGTTCCGCCTTCCACAACAGCAGGCACAGAAAAGAAGAGGAAACAACTCTGAAAAATGAACCAAAAATTCATTCAAATATTCGCCCCAGCTGAGGAAAATCAGCTTCTAACACCACAAATGCCTTGTGGCAGAGAAAAAAAGAATCTAGAACATTAAAATATGCATTAAAAATAATGGGGTTGGTGTGGCTGGGAAACAACCAGGAAGGGCTTTTTATCTTTGCTGTAAATTCAGTTTTTATGGTTATTCCCTGGAAGACAGAGTCAAAAGAAAGAGATTTTCCCCTGCTAAGATTTCCAGGTAATGCCACAATAATTTGGGGAGGTTTATGGGTTTCCAACTATTCTTTCAAGTGCCTCATTTGAATTTGAACAAATGCTGGATATTGAATATTTCATCCTCCCTGCTGCACACACTTCCCCAGAGGTTTGGGGTTTTTTTTTTCCCCCCGTTACAATAAATGTTTTATTTCTGAACAAGTTCAGAGGGATGGATCAGAAAACTGTGACAGGTTTTCAGCACCAAGATAAAAGTGAATTTATATTTAGCACAGACAAGCAAATTAAATCCACCCCGTAATTCTTACGACAGGAACGTGCCCGTGCTCAGCACAGGCTGGAGAAGGAAGGAGCATAAAATTCCCAGTTTTGGGATGGAATTTCCCTTAAAAAATTTCAGTTAATTCTTTCAAACAAGAGCTGGACTTACCACTTGGAGCAGAAGAGTAAAAATGCACCTTTTCATAGGCCCACAGGAGGCTTGAAATCTTCCAACCCTCTAAAACCAAACCAAGCCTTAACAAACCTGCAACAGAAAGCTCAGGGAAATATTTTCTGTTTAGAATAACAAATTTTTTTTTAAAAAAAACCACCCTATAGTTATTTTTTACTTACTACGTGCTAAGAGAAGTCCAATGTCTGAGTGGTAACCTGGAATTAGTTGTAAAATTTTCAATGCAATGTGGAAATTACACTTCATTATAGTGAATATTCCAATTTTGACCTGGCCTGAAGAACTTTATGATATAAATTTTCACTTCTTTGAAGCACAAAACACCAATCCCAAAATACTGCCCGGATTTCTTCAGTTCTGTAGATGAAGAGCAGTAAAATGGTATCAAATTTTTCCAAAATCTTCTTTTTGGAGCCATGTCCTTGGAGAATCCCAGCACAGCCTCAGCCCAAGAATTTTGGACACATCCTGACCCCCAAACCCAGCCCCCTCAGCCACCTGCCTCTCCCTCAACTGCTGAAATTTAATTACCTTTAACCCCCTAATTAACTGGAAGCCACTTAATTGGATAAGCAGGGCAGGGATAACAGCTTAGTCCACTTCCACAAGGACTGCTCCATTCCAGGGCTGGGAGCAGCACAGACCAAACCCCCAGGAAAATCAGCTCAGAGTGAACAGGAGACACCTCCATCTTTGCTACATTTAAACAATAAATGAAATAAAATAGAAAGTGAGGGGGATTGGGGTGGTCTGACACTGTTCTAGTCGTCAGTTCTGGGGATTTGTGAGGAGGGAAGCGAAAGGAATGGAAAATCCAAGTCCTGAGAACTCATTCCTGCCATTCCTATTTCAAGCCACAGCCCCAAATCCCTGGTTGTAGGAGGAGAAACTCCAGGGATTTCTATGCCCAGCTCCCCAGTGCAGTGGGAAAAGAAAAAAATCAGCTTTATTTTCTCAGCACATTCAGCCCTCCCGGTGCAGGTGAAGGCTTCCAAAGTAAGTTAACATTTTCTAAATTCAGATTCTTTTGGCTTGAACTCTTGGCCCACTTGAGAGGAGGATGACAACGAGACAAAACCACAGCAGGTACAGATGCCAACAGCACATGGAACACACAGACTATGGACAGAGCTGGAGAGAAAGAAATTGCACTGGAAAGCACTTTAAAGATGCACATTCTTGGGTTTGTTAGTGAGGAACAGAGAGAGGTCACAGGGGCAGCTCCCACTGTCCCCTCTGCCTCCCAGGAGGCACAAACAGAACATCTGGGAGCAGCTGGAGGAGTTTTTTATCCAGTTCTGCTTGTTTGGGCAGAGCTAAGAGGGAACAACCCCTGCTCCAACTAATCCTGGGGAAAACCAACCCAAACAAGCAGCTCAAGCTGCAGGTTGCCAAATTAATTCCATTTACCTGCAGGGATCACAGCTCCTGGCACTGAGGGAACAGGGGATTCCCCACACATTTCCCTGATTGCTCTGAAAGAACAAAAACCCCATTTTCTAGGCAGGGATTTTTAGAAGTGACAGCAGCACAGTTATCAGGGTCAGGTCACTGCCTCAGTGCTACACATCAGGATTTTCTGGCCTCGGGAGGGAAGGGTTAAACAAGAGGTCACTAAAGCCACAGTCAGAAATGCTCTGTACTCAAAATTCCAGAAATTTAACCCAAACCTCGACACTGACTAGAAAATTACCAAAATTCCGTCGCTGAGTGACTCCACAGATCAAAGGAGCCCCAGCACACGGATCCAAATAATTCCTTATTTCCCAATTTTCTGAGAGCTTTTTGCTCCCATTCTTGCCCACTGCAGCCAGGAGAAATAAGCTCTTGTCACAAAGTTATTGCAGCTCCTCGCAGGCGAAGCTTTCCCAAACAGAACAGCACATCTTTAAAGTGTATTAGTTTTTGGAGGGGATGAAGTGTCACACCAACAAAAATCCACGTGAAATAAAAAGGAAATCAGTTAATGATTTTTATTAAATTTCAGTGTTTCATAAAATAAATATGGTTTATAATATCAAACAGTGAGAAATAAAGCACAAGCATGAAAAGCATGGTAACAAAAAGTTACACTCATGACGGTGTTTAATACTTAAGCACTTTCGAAACCATAAAGCCTTTAATTATTTACAAGCAGCAAACTATCTAACATAATTTACAAAGTTGCAGCAGCCTAGTCAGGGAGTCCTGGAAGGGGAAAAAAACCACGGAGAGACTGCACTGGAAGACCTTCACTTTGCTCTACCTAGCCAGCACTTCATCCCCTCTGATTCCCCCTATGTACAATAACTCTCTGTTCCTTCCATCATCTCCAAGGTCAATAATTCCACGGGGTTCAGAGCTCAGTTCCTCTCGAGGACAGGGCAGCACCTTCTGCGCTCGAGAGACACAAATTCAAGTAACACTTCAAAGAAAAGTAAACATGTGCAAACCCAAGTCAGAACCTACAGGAGCTGCAGGTAATAAGTGTCAAACTCAAGGAGCAGGAGCTCGTTAGTAGATTAAATTAATTAGGGAATAGCTACAGAAACCTACTCGGGAAACAGCTGGGGGCAAGAATGAGACGTGGGAGTGGTTAAAAATAAAAAAATTAAAAATTAAAAAAAAAAGAAAAAAGGAACTGCAAATATACCCTGTTACCACAGACAAAAATTTAATCTGCCGAAACACAAAGACTTTTAAGGTCATAACTCAAAATTTAATATTTCAACATGAAAAGAAATCCAAGCCATTCGACTTATTTGGGCTTTTGAAACAAATGCAAATGTCTCTGTTTAAAAATTGCTTTCGAATGAGAAAAACAAATCAATATATATTAATATATCACCCAAAATAAAAAAAAAAACCATAACACACTCTTCATTGTAGAGCATGCTGCTCATTCAGAATAAAGACAG
Source organism: Cyanoderma ruficeps (assembly GCA_008694505.1). NCBI lineage: Eukaryota > Metazoa > Chordata > Aves > Passeriformes > Timaliidae > Cyanoderma > Cyanoderma ruficeps. Next base: position 2,171,811 of record VZDJ01000051.1, read on the forward strand.
GACAAAGAAAGTAGAATTACATTTCATGATGTAATAAAAACATTAAAATCTGTGATCATTAAGTGCACCATCGTACAGGAGTAGCGTGCTCAGAGTGGAAATGTTCTATACCTACCAGCATCCACCTTTATTAAAGCAAACAAATCTTTAGGACACTACCTGAAACTGAAATCAGTAATCACTGGGCTCCATTCAGCTCGCCTTAAGTTTCAGCCAGGCACATTCCAGCTAGTAGCACCTGTAATGCCTCTTCATGATTGTATTCCAGAGATCTTTCTATCTGTGAACCATTTTATATTTTTATTCCTTTTTTTTTAGAAAAAGACTGGCTTTTGCAATCCTTGCAATGCTTATCCTACACAGATCCTGCAAGTAAACTCTGTTCTGAGCAGCACAAGGTGGGTTTTGTTTTTTGTTTTTTTTTTCAGAAATCTGAGAGCTGGACTTACGTTGGCAGTAGATACAGTACAACAACTGGATGTATTCAACAGTTCCTCAAAAAGGTCTGAAAGGAAGATTTCCCTAAAGACTGTTTTAAAAAACCAAACCAAACCCAAAGCACTTCACCCCAGATCTGTTCAATCCTTCTACCCAAGTTCGGAGCTCGCCAACTTTTAAGTACGCCAGGAAAAAAGAGGGAATGAGGTGGAGAGGAAAGAGAATTAAATTATTCCCAATTTGTACCGATGAAAAGCTTCAAGTAAAAGGAAATCCACTTGTTCAAGATCCTGCTACATGCACAGTCCCTCATCAGCTGAAAGCCACAGTAGTTAGCATTGGGTGTAACAGCAGATTGATCATCCATTAAAAAAAAAACACTGGCAACGTTCCTTCATCCTCAAGAACTTGCATCCACGGTTCTCCGTCCCGAAGCCTCTTAAAAAACGTCCGTGGTTGTGCACATTTCAGACCAAACTGGAGGAGGAAAACGGTAAACATGTCTTGTGTCAATGCAATCCCAGGCAGCCAACCTTCTCCCCGGGGGCTGCCTGTCATTTCCGAGTCTGGCTCTTCTTTGGCACCGCGGGTCGCTTGGCTTGCCACAAGTGGTTGTGGATGGTGAGGGCATCCACGCTCACCGACATGGTTTTGGCTGGGATCACGTTAAACTGTTTTCTGTCCGAGCTGTACTTATAGAGTTTATCAATCATTTTCTTGGTGATGCTCTTTGGCCCTGTCCCAGTCAGCTTGTAGATCTCCTCCGTGTCGGGGTAGTAGCAGTAAAGTGCTCGGAACTGGCAGCCGGCGTCGCGGAACAGGATGATGTAGTGGTTGGCATCACATTTCTCCAGTTCCTGCAGCAAACACAACCAGGGACACAGCGTAGGGATTTCCCACACCCAGCAAGTGTTTCCAAACAGGGAAAGAGTTTCAGTTTATCTCCAGACATTTTAGGGAGTTTACCTAGAGTTTTCTACACCCTGCTGGCAGTAATTGGCTCAGCACCAGCACAAGGGCCTGGATTGGGCTCTGAGTGCACCTCAAAGCCTCTTGGTGATCTCACTGGCAAGCCAGACTGTCCCTCCTAAAACATTCAGTATTTGGGAAGGGGCCCAAAGAAAGAAAAGGGCATTTTGGAGTGTTTTAGAAGGGTGTCAAAGGTTTCCTTGGACACCTGTGTGTGGCTTTTCCTTTGTTCTCTGTAACGTTCGTTATTATTTTTCTTTATCAAACCTTTTGCTTTACAAAACGCCTCCCAAGAGCAGGCTCGCTGAAATTAATTTTAGCCACTTTCTCTGCAAAGGCTGGAGCCTCAGAGATTGACACCTTTACATGTGGCTCATTACACTCTGACCACGTGCTAACCTGTATCAGGACAGGGATTGTTCACAGGGAGAATCATGCCAAGCTTTCAGCAGAACAATTATTCCTCTTAACACAATTTTCAAGTCCCTTGACAAATCTAAAAGCAGAACTCTAAATACAGGATTGTGTTTCTCCACGTGGAAAGCTAAAACTGCTCCATACAGCCACATTTTAGCCAATGGAATTGACACAACGTATCAGTGGGATTGTGAAATCAGCATTACAGACCCATGTGATTGAGAGTGCATTAAGAATTTTAATGTTTACCTCTAATATTGAGTTCTTATGTGGCTCATTCACTTTTCCAGCAAGACAGCAGTGAGATATAGCATTGTGAATAATAGGTTTGTTGGATTTGCTGCTGGGTTCCTTAAATAATTTTGGACCTAAGGAAGATAGAGAAGTCAAAATTATCTGCCTGATATTTATGAACACTAAGATTTTCATTCAAAGCGGAAAAAAAAAGAAAAAAACCTCATTATTTTTCTAGAATGACTTACTTTTAGAGATATTAAACAGAACAAAATACACCTGACAACTTCTCAAAAATAACATGAAACACATCACAGGTTTTCCTGACCTGGTATTCGTAATAACTGAATAAAACAACCTGAACAAAAGCAAACTAAACTAAAACAAAGCAGGCACCTGTGTATTCTGCCACTGAAGCAATAGAAGATGCTGTGGAAGCATTCTCCCAGTCTCTCTCTGTGTTTCTGCTGGGATTTCTGCTCAGAATGGGTAAGGACTCCATTGATTCAACCCTGGGAGGGAAACAAATAAAAAATTACATGCCAAGATTTTGGAGTTTGGCCTTGTAATCTCACATAAACGCTGCTGTCCCTGAATGAAACAGATTATTCTCCCTTATCCTCCCCAGAACAGTCAGATTCTCCTTGCTAGAAATCAAAGCAAAACTCTGACTCCTCTGGGAGAAAAATCAAAAAAAAAAATGGCAGGTTTGTATAGAACATTGCAGTTGGCAGCCACATAAACCAGATGAATTCAGCAGTGCTGACTGTGCTGCTCTGGCAGTGAGGTGAAGCAAACAGCACTGTAAGCCCACAACTGTTCCATGCCCCAGGACCAGAGAAACCCCAGGGAAGGTGGCTGTACCTCTGTGAGGGAGTGCCACCAGAGTGAACACTTTCAGGCTCAGTTGTTGCTGCTGAGGCCAAAGACAGACTGGAACCAGACTGGGCACTGCTCAAATTATCAGCTGCAAAACAGGAGAGAAGATGTCAAACACATTTGGTTACAGCAGATCTGAAACTCGGGGAGAGCAAACAAACCCAGATTCTTACGTGTGGAAGAGCACTTTGTGCCTGAATCACTGTAAGATTCCTCACGATGGACCGACTTTGGCCTGGGCTTTTTGGGCTTGGATTTGGGCTTCCCAAGCCCTTGCTCCTCCAAAATCTGCTGCTGTTTCTTCCTCAGATATTCCTGCTTGATGAGTTCTCGCCGAGCCTTCTCCTCCTCTTTCCGTATCCGGTCCTCCTCGGCTTTGCGGCTGCCAAGCGAACACAAGATGGGTGAATTCAGCACGGAACAACTTCCTCGGCTGAAAACAAAGGGAAATAAATCCTTTTCTGTGCATCATTACCGAGCTTCATCCCTTTTCTGCTCCACCTCAGCCTCCAGCTGCTGCTTCCTCAGCCGAGCCTCCTCGGCCTTGCGCTGCTGTTTCAGAAGGAACGCCGCGCGTTTCTTGGCCAGCTCGTCCTCTGCCTTCTGTTCATCCTGCAAAATCCAAAGGGATGGAGATTTTAGGGAAGAGTGGACAATAGATTAAGCTGGACGTCACAAGATTGCTGATGATTCCAAGAAAATCTGAAGAAAAACGAATACTTTTGGAAATCTTTATGGTTTTAGAATTGATGAGTGTAAATCAAAACCCCCTTATTGCCTAAGAATAAATTAAGAGACAGTTTTAGTGTTGTCTTAAGTTTGTGAGGAGGGAAAAAGGGGCTCATCTTACTTTGCCTTGGTTTTAAATATCTTTAATCCTGGTAAAACCTTCTAGACCTGCAAAGTACAGTGCAACTATGATGTGGGCCAGGACAGACACCACAAATATTCCCAGTGCAACGACAATCAGTAAAAATTATTCACGCTACAAAGACCCCAAAAGTTAAATTCCCTGAGATTGAGACTAGGTTGACTTTCTTGAAAGAGGAATTAAAAGAGAAAGTATCACCATGTCAGCACATTTGCAGTATTGACAAACATCACTGCTAAGCACAAATTAAGACACTAAATGTTTTGAGAGCAGACATCTATTTCTTTCCAAAAGTAATTGTTTTCCAGTGCAGCTTTTTTATATCCAAATATTGCAGCCAATGAGGGTTGTGCTCCATCAGGAGACTGGGAAACACCAGTTCTAATGCTGGGTGAGTGTGTAACGGGAGCCAAAGAGAGAAAGGTAACACATTTACCTTGAAGAAAAAACCCACACCAGACTTCTGATCACCTTCACTAATCAAATCCGTGGAGCTATCCTGGTTTTCAAGTTCTCCTTCCTCTGGAGCTTTTAAGTCAGACAAATCTACTTCAATGAGATTAGCCTTGCTTCTCAGGGGCTCATCCACTGGGACATTTTCTTTTCCTGAGCCATCAGAAGAATTCAACCCTGCTTCCTTGAAGCTGTTATTCACCTCTTTGCCCATTTCAGACAGAATATTTGCATCTTTGGAGGTGGAGAGAACAAGTGCCCTTTGATTGCTCTCATCATGAAGTCTATAGGTATCAAAGAAACACTTCTCTTGGGAGCCACTTCCATGATCAGGACTGCTTTCCAATCCCACTTCCGTGGGCGTCTTTGCCAAGCTATTGGGTGGGAAAGGTCTCAGATGTGGGAGGTTTTCTAGGCTGGGAGTTGGGGTTTTAACACGTGCTGAATTCTGCTGCCTGTCCTTAGGGACTTTGAGCTCTGAGGGCCTTCCCGGGCGGGGGGTCCTTCCTTGGCCGAGCCGCGGCGGTTTCCGCAGGCTGTTCATTCCAGTTGGAGACAGGGGCTCAACAAAATGAATCGAAGGTTTCACCTTTTGGTCCTGAGAGTTACTTCTGGTTCCTGGGGATGGCACTGTTGGAGATTTCATGAGCAGCTCCTGCTGCTGGGAGATCTTTAAGATGGCCTGCTGCAGGGTGCTGATTGTTTCATTCAGCTTCTCGATCGAAAGATCACATTCATTTATATCTGCTTCAGTCACGTTGTCTTCTAGGAGGGCAACAGAAATAATTTTACTTTTTTCCAAGTCGTGCAGAGCAGCAGGGTCTTTTGCTTTGTGCTGCTCAGCAAAAGCCAGGGTCTCCTGCATTTTTACTTTTGCCACTTCTTGAGAATCGTTGAGCATTTCTTCTCTCTCCTCCTCTTTCACAAGGAACTCCTCAGATTTGGAACCCAAAGAAACTTCATCTAAATCTTCCCCATTGTGCCGAGAATATTCTTTTCCAAAATGCTCCGGTTTAACAGGTTGTGGACCATCAGGAGACTTCCCTTTTTTAACAACATGCAGGAAAGCTGCCTTGCCCAATTTTAGTCTCTGCCTTGCTGATAAGGCTTCCATCTTCTTCTTCTGAGCCTCTATGGCCCTGCGCTTCTCTTCCAGCTGCATGTGGAGCTGCACCAGCTCCGAAGCTAAAAGATTAACATTGTCTTTGTTCTGCCTGTTGGGGCTCTGCTCTCGCTTTTGTTTCCACGTGGTCAGTGGCGCTGGGCAGCTTTCTGACCCATCTGGGGTGGTTTTTTGGGAACTGCTCGTGCTGGACTTGGTCTCGTAGCTGTTGAGCCTCTGGAGTTTCCTCTCGGCAAAGCTGGTCATGCGGACGCTGCCGCTGGCCATGGACACGCTGCTCACCTGGGAAATGGTGCTCAGGCATGGGCTGGAGCGGCCGCTGGCATCGTCCTTGTCCTCGTGCTCCTTCACCTTCATATCCTCCTGCAGCTTGGCGGATTCCTCCTCACCAACGTATTTAGTGACTATAGGGTGGTTGTCCATGGCCACCAAATCCTGGTCAGCGTCTTCCATGTCCAAGAGATCCGGCTCTGAGTCCTGTCTCACCATAGTCCAGGTCGTATCCTGAACGTGCAAGTTGAGACCTTTCCCATAACTCACACTGACTTTACTTGTTACCTCATCGTCAGGTTTAGCAGCGTGAAGAAAGAATCCTCCAGTGGATAGCTCCTGAGAGGAAGGATCTAAACTGCTACTAGCCAAAGGTCTGGAAGCTTCTACACCTGCTTCCCCCAGGGCCACTGCATCTCCAGAACTGGGATCTGCAACTGGAGTGAAATCAGAGCTAGAAACTGGAGTAAAAGTCCTATTGAGGTCATGCTCACCATGACTGCTCGTCGCTTTCTTGCGGAGCAAAGACAAGTGTCCTTCATTTAACCTCTTGGTTACAAAACTCCTCTGCTTCCCCTCCCCACACTCATCCTCTTTATTGATGACCTGTTTTTCCTTGGCTGGTTTCAGGACCGCAGGCATTAAAGGCTCCAGGTAAAAACTCTCAGGTTTGCTGTCCGTAGGGTCGCTGTTTGTTTTTGGAGACCACGCTGTGGCCACGATGCTGGGCACCCTGGCTGCTGCATTCTGCACCTCAGGGTCACCACGGTTTGGCCTTTCTTCAGATCTGATGATTGCAATGAGCTCTTCATCTTCATCCTCCATTTCCACGTTGTTCAGCAAGCTCTTCCCGTTAGCTTTCACCGCTGGAGGGTGGGGCTGATTTTTGGGGGTTACGTTGACAATGTTGGAGGCAAGACTGTCCTTGCTGATGGATCTGGCCAGGCTAATGCTGTCACCAGAGCCAGGGTCCACATCAGTACTGGCAGAATGATGAAGGGCAAATGGTGTTGGCTGAGACAGAGGCCTAGAAAAGATAAGAAGAATCTACTGACACTCAAGCATGACAAGGTACAATTTGTTGAAATAAAGACCATGATACAGACAGCTAAAATTGTCAATTTATTTTAAAAATGTATCCTGTATCACAAGCGACCAGCAACACCAAGCAGCAACTCCAGACACTCCCACTTTCAACAGCACTTCCTGAAAATCACATCTGACGTATTTTCAATTGCAAATCTAAAAATCAGTCAGCTCTGAAAGCGCACATAGACAGAAAACAAAATTAAGTGACTGTCAGTGCAGTTCTAGGGCAGTGATACCTCGTTACCACAATCAAATTGTCACGGTATCACTTCCTCGAGCAATGCTGTAATAAATAAACGCCTCCCTCACCTGGGTTTCCTCTCTGGCCACGCCAGAACTGCCCCTCGTGGCTGCCCATCGACACGGGTCAGAGAATTCGAACGGTGCCGCTGGCCTGAAATGGTTTTTAATTGATAATAGTTTAGAAATGGTCTTTAAACCAGCACTTTTACCTCATTTAATAGCAAATAGAGAAACAGAATCAACTCCTTCCCCAACAGATGGCAGCAGAAAACAGATTTCCTGCAGCTGCCACTAGACACAGTCAAAGCCTGAAAAAAATTAAAATCCACCGAGTTTCTTAAAAGCTCTTTAAGATATACTCAAACTCAACATGTTCACCCACTTGTGTTACTGCAGTTTAATTCAATTCCAAATCATTTCTAGAAATTAAGTTATATTTTAATTAATGATTTTATTGACATTGACAGTCATTGCCTGTTGAAAGGCGATTTCAAGGCAGACTTACCAGGGCTGTCCTCTCCCTGTAAAGATTTTTGTTGCTTTTGCCTCAAAGGCAGCAGTGGATGAGAAGGGCTGAAGGCAGGGCTTCCTCCTTTGCCACTGATTCAGAAAAGCAAAAATTCATTACTACAGAGAATTTTTTTTTTCTATAATCAGAAAAAAATATCAAATTGTGAAGTTACACTGGTAAGTTACCCTCGTCCTCTTTAAAACATAACATTAATTTTTAAGAAGTTTCTTAAAGAGGTATCAATACAAAAGTAAACCTATTACCTGAAATTAAACTAAGTTTCTAAACACTGTGGATTTAAGACGCCACTTATGTGAAGAGTAAACTCAAGACAAAGAAAAGGCTGAAATAACTTAAGAGGTCACCACGAAATTTATGTCAGCTGAAAACCCTTTTCATTAACCTTCCTGCACATCAGACCATGCTGAAGTTTGTTTTCACAGAACCCCAGAATGATTTGGGTTGGAAAGGATCCTAAAGACCATCCAGTTGCACGGACAGGGACACCTTCCCCAAGAGCAGCTCGCTCCAAGCAAGTCCCTGTCCAGCACTGGAGCCCCTTTAGTCACCCAGTTTGTGGCAAAATGACAACGTTGAGCAGCACAAACCCCCAGGTTACCCAAAGAGAGGCAGAAAGTGAAGGTGGAAGAACACCAAGACAGACTCACAGGTAGTCAGGCTCCTCGGGGTGCAGGTAGTACCTGCTGCAGGCCTCAGGGGCTGCCTGGGCTGGGGGCTGCAGCTCTGCTGGGCTTGGGCTGGCAGGAGCGGCCAGGAAACTGCGCTTGGTGGCGTTGGAAATGGGGACAGGGGGCCGGCTGCTCTTCTGCTGCATCACTGCCTTGACTGGGCACAAAGGGACAGCATCAGCACAACTCACCGTGGCCAGGGAGGGAGCAGGACAGCACAGGAGGCTCTCAGATAGCAGAGGGTAGAATGGGAACAGTCTACAGCGTAACCTGAAGCACTGGTATTTCTTTAAAATATCTATCTTCTGGTGAGTTTAAAGGAAGTCATAAATTAATAATTAATTAGTGGGTTTGGGGGAGGAAATTACCTATTCAAAAAATTATCTATCCAAAAAATTAGAACTCAAGTGGATCTAAGACTAATTTTCCTTCTACTTTACTGCTTTTCAAAGATCCCCAAGCAAGAATAAACCTTGGGTAGAAATAAAACTTCCAAGGAAACATCACCAGGCAACAGTTTCACTGCAATGTTAAGTATTTTCTAAATAACACGCTATCAGTTATCTGTGCTTACAAACTTACCATCCTTTATTTCCTGGATATCTCTTGGTTGTACAAAGTCTGGTTTGACATTCTCAAACCACCAGAAGAGCTCTGCAATGAACACCATGACATTGGGCTGAAACAGAAGAAAAGGAAAATGACACCTCACATTGAGGAAACACTCATGATTTACCCACATTTTATTGAAAAATATATATTTTATTACGTTTCTTACCTTTAAAACCAACGGAGCATACAACATGTCCTCCAAGGTGAGGTAAAAGCATTTGTTTAGGTATTCATTTGAGAACTCTCTCAAAAGCTGAATGTTATAGAGGCTGTCTGCAATTGATGTCACCTCCTTCAAACAGATATCTGGGAAAGGGAGAGAGAGGGCTGAGTAAGTTCTGGCACTGTCCCAAGGGATCACCCGGCCACCCTCACCTCACAGAAACACTAAATACAGCAACTGCACAGACTCTGCACCAGCACTGGGTATTTACTGCCTGCCAGTGAGATTTCTCTACCTGCCCAGTACCAGAGGGACAGGAAAAGGAGGAAGAAAACCACAGAGAACAGTATCAGTTTCTGAATTGGGGATTCTGTCTATCACAGGCACAGAAAAGGTAAACAGGCTACTGAGAACACACGTAATGACAAAATACAAAAGCAATTAAAACCAGACATCTTGATTTGCATATAATAAAGGGTTAGTCCTAGGATTCACAGTGCTGGTTCCTTCTGAAAACACTCAGGAGCTCTGCAACGTGCAACATTTCTGAGAATTTAAAAACCAAAATGTTGATTTGCAGAATTTAACGCAACAAGGACATTGGTTTATTAAGAAAAACACTTTCTAGGGAAGAGAACTCGAGTTTTGCCAAGCTCAAGAGTGAAAATTTCTGCAGATTGAGAGAAACTATTTCAAAATCTAGATTTTAAAATGCCAAATAATGCCAAGAAAAACACGAGAACTATCAGCTAACAGTGGTGGACATGTACTCCATTTTTATGGCACTGAAACCGAGCTCAGTTATTTGAGCAAAGAAAGCCACATCACCTAAAATGGGAAAAGAAAGGATTCTTTTGTAGCTCAGATAATACACAGAACACAGTTTTCTAAATACAGTAAGTAAAAAAAAAATCCATGAGAGATTCTTTTTAAAATGCAGATTCCATATTTGACCTGCCTCCAACCTGCCATAGTCCACTACCTATTAAACGTGCTGCACTTTTAATTTTTCATGTATTTCTAGTTCAGCTTCCAAAGCCTGAAAGCCTTTCATAAATTCCTTTTATTCCCTCCAAACCTTTATTACATACCATCCAGTTTCATCTGCTCTGGACAATAATAGTGAATCACAGCTAGAAGAGCAGCACCATCGCTACCATCCTTCATCAGATCCTCCAGCACAGGGAAATAGGGTAACTGCCTGCTGGAGAGGTGGTCCCTTCTGTAACGCACCTACAGAGAGAAAACAAGGGCTCACATCAGGCTGAAGAGGCAAAAAGATTTTTAAAAAACCCACCCAAAAAAAGCAAAGAAAAAGGAATCTGTGTTAAGCCTTGAAAACTCTTTTCGCTGGATCCTTTCTGCCATTCTGCCCCAAGTCAAACCCAGCTGACAAAGTTGTGCTTTTCTCCCCCTGGAAGCCAATTCTGAAGGAAATGGGGCTTCCTTTTTAATCCTGGAATGGTTTGGGTGGGAAGGTGACCTTAAAGATCATCTTAACCCAACCTTCCACTAGGGCAGGTTGTTTTCAGTCTCCCCATGCCCAGCAGCAAGCTGTGCTGTCAGATTCCTCGCTTCACTCACACGTTTTAACTTATTATGATCAATTTAACTCCAAAGCCTTCCACACAGATGCATGAATGCAGCAGATCCAAAGAAAGAGACACGGGGAGCTACATGAAAACGCTTGAAGCTTGGGAAAAATGAAACAGAGCAAAAATAATTCTGATGGCTTGGTGATCTCTCATACCTTACCCACGTCCGTGGATTTGCTGTCGTGTCCACAGACAGCAAAGTTCTCTCAGAGAGAACCAGAACATGGCACATCTGTGTGCAACACGGGTCTTGTGCAACAATAAAAAATACAGCTTTTTCCAAAATAGTCAAAGAGGAGGAGGCCTTGATATCCCCAGCAAAACTCTCCTTGGTTTACTACAGATCAAAATCCAGCTCTGGTGCAAACCACCCCGCAGCCCTGAGGGAATTTGGAGCTGCCAAAGCCAGCCAGCTGAAGAACAAATCTTGGCATTGCTTCTTGCAAGTTTTGCAAGTTCCAGGGTTGCTGTTTCCTGAGCATCCGCACACTACGGGAGGCTGTGCCTAAACTGAGCAGCAAAGCAGGTGGGAAAGCAAAAGCAGAATGCACTGCAGGGCCTGGCAGAAACATCCCTTGGACACCTCAGGGCACTGGGATCGAACAGAACCTCTCGTCTGCTGTGCAGACACACCAACCACACACTGAATCATCAGAGGAAAGCTGGGTTGTACCAACGGCATCCTACACTTCCCAAGCCAGCCTGGGAAAGCTCTACACACACACACACACACTCCTAAGTGTCAATTTAGGATGGCACAGGCTGTGAAAAAATCTGTTCAGAGCAATGAAGATGGCTTGGAGCAATGAGAACCAGTTTCTTCTCTTTATTTTGCACATGCTACGCTAAGTTTCCCAAGGAACTCAAAGCTATCTCTGCATGCTAATGCTATTTTTCCTGTCCTTTTCCCAGGTGCAAATCAGGTTTTTTTTCCCCAGCCTGGAGCACTCCACAAAGATGTAATGGAATGGGAATCATACTGTACCACACGAGCATATTCCACTGGTTCCAGCATGCAGTGGGATAGGGCATGCATCAGATCAGGCTTACACAGAGAGAAACAGTGAGATATAGGATGGTGATTATTCAAACAAGAAACAAATCAAAGGCATCAGCAACATCCATTATGCACCAGAATTGTGGTTGTTAAGTCTGGGAGAGTAAGTGTGCACACCAAGGTAAACTGGTCAGCTTGAAAGGGTCAGCATTTCTCCACTTAAAGTAAGCATATTAAAAAAAAAAAAACCTCGAGAAATTCTTTTTCAACTTTAATTCCTCCCGTAGTTAAAGTAGATACAGATTTTTCCAATATGTTTAAATGGAATTTAAATCAACCACAGTCAATAACAAGAACTAAAATCTGTAAAGATTCCTTGTTTCTTTTGGCTTTGGTGAAAAACCCCACAATTTTATCAAAGAGGGGTTTTATGGACTTAATTTAATTCCATATTTTTTTTCTCAGCTGTTATTCTCTTAACCCTTCAGTCTTTTATACTGAAAACTCTGAATTGTTCCTTATTTGTAACCCTCCTGCCCATGCATACAATGAATGACATTGGTATGCAATAATTGCAGAAATGGTGCTTCTGAAATAGAGATAATTCTGTATAAAAAAAACCCCAACCAAACATAAATCACAAATCAAAAAAGCACAGAATTGACAGAATCTCACAACTTTGCAAAACCTGGCAGTAAACCATTAAAATCTAAGTGGACTAGAGGTGAGACAACCTTTGTTTACTCCTTCCTTTAATTTCAGACATTTAAAGTTTTTACTCCAGCCCACAGATCTGGTTCAAACAAAGGATTAGGAGGCTGCAGTGGGATTGAGCTCTCTGTGGGAAGGCAGAGAGATCATGGGGAAGCTGCCTGATCACACCTGCCTTTCCCAAGTGCTCTGCCCTTTGGAATTAACAACTGAGATAACAGCTCATCTTCCCAGAGAGAAAATGAGCAACAGCAGCTCCAGCAAGGGCAAGAGAAAGGGCATCAAAGCTAAGGAAAGCAAAGGAACAAAGGAAAATCTCTGCAAGTTGAAATAAACCCAGGAAACTCTGACAAAAGAAAGCAGGATTTCTAGAAGCACAATTTTGTTTTGGCTTTTTTCCCCTTAATATATAGTGGAACTGATATTCCAATTTTGTGCTTCAGCACGAAGAAAAATCAGTATTTTGTTCCAATGTGCCAACTGTCTTCCCTCCCCCTGTGCCAGCTCCAGGCTCTTTAACCGAGCACACAATCCCAGCAACTGTCCCTCCAAACCTGTCTGGCCAACCTCCTGCCCCACCTCAGTGAGCAGCAGTGCCCTGGCTCTGACAGATTTACAAATCTGCACCGGAGCAGGTGCAGGAGCAGTGTAAGAGCATTATTTAAGCACAAACATCTGAGTATCTTAACTATAGATCCCAAGATTAGGCAGCCGTTTAAGCCGCCCAGCTCTTCTCTCACCTCGGCGCTGTCATCAGTTCCTACTCCCAACCAAACCCAGCAGAGGCAACCATTTCAACTGGTAATTTCCTAGTTGTTTTGTTTTTTATTATTATTATTTTATTGCTACTCCACCTCCCTCAGTCCTGCAGTGTGGAAGCAACTCTGAGATGCTGCAAAGTGAGTATGCTGGAATGCTGTACAGTATGCAGAGAGCACGCCATGAAAACAAAGCCTGATGACCCAAAAGCTCACACGGGTGTTTCTCAAAGAGCAGCTGAGAAGCATTGGAATGGAAGCAAACACTCTGAGGAAGTTTCAAAAGCCATGATTTTGTGGATGACAACTGGTGTAAAAGTAGTTCACTTACAGGTACTAATTTCCAATACCATTTGGAAGGAGACTGCTCAGGAAGCAAGGAAAGGAACGTGGGAACAGGAAAGGAACATCAGCAAGGCAAGTTAAAAGCAGTAATACTTAAATGCACTTCAGCAATAAACACTTTCATATTTCAGAGGGCCTGTAGCCTAGAAATTTAAGTTTAAAGGTACTAAAATGACACCCAAAAGCCAATAGGGTCGAATAATTCCAGAGATCCTTTAAACCATAGATCAACTTGTAAATTAAGCAGCTCTTTTTTGCTGAAGGATATTGTTTTCCATAAAAGGCACATAAAAAAAACTTAGCTACTAACATAAAAATTAAACAACTGTGCCTTGTTCATAGGTCACACTTTGAGCCCTTTGCCCAGCAATGCCAATTTGAGGAAAGAATAGATTATTTATAATTTACCTTAAGGTTTTATGAAATCACAAATTGGGAGTTCGGACAGACGTTATGTTGGAGAAAGATCTATTTGACATTCTCCAGAAATGAAAGTGTGCTACATTTTGCAATATTAGTGCATTGTGATATAACCTCAAGGGAAAAAGCTGGAAAAAAACTACAAACACACATATATAACATTTGAATGCCAAGAGTATCCTTCCTGGACAGAACCTGAATAAGTCTCTAAATACACACTAGACAAAGAACCCATGCAAAAAGAATATGCCCCAAGAGCTTTCAAAATATATAACATATATTTTGTGCTGCGGAAGCTGAGTCATATTTACCCACATACAGTTGATACAGGTTATTTTAGTTGAAGCAAGTTGTTTTCATCCTAGTGAAACTTAAAGGAAAGTCAGAAGATACCAGTGGGCTTCAAAGGCAAGGAAGGGCACTGATGACAGACACAAAACAAACTGCATGCAGAAAATCTCACTTTTGAGGATTGGAGCCCTCACACTTCTCTGACAAAGAAAATACTGATATTTGAATCCATTCATCAACAACACACGGTACCATAACTGAAGACAAATTTGCTTTACCTTTTGATGTCCTGGACTTTCCATTAGTTGTTGTTTTAATTTAATCTCTTTCTCTGTTATCTCTCTCATTTTAAGGTTCACCTAAAAGGGCATAGTATGGAAAATGAATTAAAATATACCTGGATATGTTTCCACAAGTGTCCTTCTTGCTCCTGTTACTCAATGGTCAATTCATGCTACAAACATCAAAAGTTCATAGAAAAACATGGTACAGCAGCTTTCTAGACCAACTCTCTATCAGCAGTAACTGAAATCACAATCCTGGGTTTGCAAGGACACGTTCTCTTTGGAATGTGACTCCTGTCACTCAAAAGAATTAGAGTGACTTAATTGCTGGCAAAAAATTTCAGCATTTCTGTTAAATGTTCCACCTAGTCAAGAGTTAAGTCTGTCCTCTTATTCAGTGCTTCACCTAAAAAAAACCCCACTGGACCAAAAAAACACCTCATAGCAACTTGTTTGAAAATAAAGAATCCAATTTTGATAGTTTTTCTAAATTAGTTCCTGATTACCTTCTTTGTTTTTAAATTTACCAGCTTTATTCTTCCATAAGAAAAACAAGCAGCAAAACTAGAAAGACGCACAAGTAAGAAAGGAGGAGAGGCATGAGAATCAGTGTTAAAGATCTGAAAGGTGACAAGAAAAGACAAGCAGGCTTTTCCCAAAGTATCTTTTACCTTGTTAATCCAGAAAACCATGGCGTCCTCCAAATCGTAGGGCAGTTCTTTTGAGGCACTGAACGTAGAGAAACGCTTGACACTGGCAACCACCTTCTCGATGCTGATCATTTCTACGGTGTAGGCCATCATCAGAGCATCAATCATCGCCATGTGAGAACTCTGAAAGAAGAAAAGAGACAGGATTGGCAAACAAAACCCCTGTTGAAAAAGGGAGCGCTTCGACTGTATTTAAACCAAACCATTCCTAAGGTTAACGACCTAGAAATTAAGAGCTCTTCGCTCCATTTCCTATTTTAACCAGCGTTAAATAAAAAGCGGACGATTAGGCGGATTTAATTAAGCGAACCATTTTGATTGGTGCGGAGCCCAGGTCGGATTCAGACACAGGTGTGTCGTCGCTCTCCATGACGTAAATCCCCTTGCGAGACAGGGCCTGGATGACGGACTGGTGTCCCTGCAGAGCAGCCACCTGATCCCCCTTGAGGATGAGGCTGCAGACGCGGCAGTAGAGCTCGCTGGAGAGCAGCAGTTTGATCACGGGGGGTTTGATGTGCTCCTGCTCGTACTGGTCGATGTAAAAAGGGTCCTTCAGCTCCTCCGGGACGTTGTCTGAAACAGAGAGCAGCACCACGTGGTCATCAGGCACCAAAAGTGGCTGGTGAACGTCAGAGGTGTTGGTGTTTTGTTTGGGGTTTATGTTGGGTAGCACAGGTCAGATGACAGGTTAAAATGGGTGTCAGATGGGCAAGGTTTATCTCAACAGCTTCAAAGCAAAATCCCAAAGTGTCCACAACAAAGGGACAACTGCAAGGCTCTGTCACCAAGAGGGTCTGGTCAGTCTCAAAACCAAGCCACCAATTTTTGATGAATTTTGGCAATTCAGAACGAAAAGACCAAAATATCTGACTAAAACCTTGAACATTTTGCAGACCAACCAGTGAGCTGATCATCTATTTTTTTGTCAAAAGCATTCAATCAAACTGCAGCTTTCAATCTTTAAATAATTCAAGCCAAGGAAGCTAAACCACTCCATTTGGATTAAGCAGGAACTTTAAACCAAGTCTAGAATTGAACTTCTTCTGCCTTGGCCCAATTTCCAGAAGCTGTGTTGGGATTTTATCAAACTGAATCTAGACCCTGAGTGTAGACATTCAGAGAAGTTAAAATTAGCAGCACAGAAGGCCTCACCCTTGCCATAAACACATTTTTACTACTCCCCAGCACATCTCAGAGCTGGCAGGAGAGAAAGGCCCTAACAACAGCTAATATTCAAATCACTCTAAATATGTCCAAGACATCTCAAATCCATCCCTTGCTCTGTATCCCAAAATAAATCCTTCTCCTCATATTGGGTAATCAGCCTGGAAGCCATTGATCTTTATAACAACCGAGCAGGAATAACGAGAGCCTGCAACTCCAAGAAAAATATTTTCTAGCCTCAAATGTATTGTCTTAATAGCAGCCTGCCATTTCCTAAATTTCCAACATAAAATTCTATCTGATGCTAAGCAGTCACTCTGAATATCTTTCCCCAAAGTCACTTAAACAGTTCATTTTAAATATATACGTCCACACTTAAAAGAATTCTTAATTTGGCAGCATATTTACTTTTCATTCAGCTCATTTCCAGAATAATTAAATTTTCCTACTCCAAGAAACTCCTACACATATCTCTGAGCTGCAAAATAAGCCACACGACATCATTACACTGCAGAGCACTTGGTGTTCATAAAGGAGAGGGATGGAGACTGAGTGTTGTTGCATGAGCCACAAGGAAACCTCACTTAGATAAAAAATATGCAGCAAATCTAACAGCTCCTGTTAGTCAGACAGTGCTGGGCCTCTTTTTCAAAATGGGAAGAAAGTTTAAAAAGCTTTCTGAAGTTTTTTTTGAGATTAAGATAATTATTTTTCCTTTCTGCGACATCAAATGTGACTTTCCACTGAAGATGGTTGGAAGTGACACAACAAAACTCACTGGCACTGCCTAAGGAGTATTTGTTAATATGGCTGTCCATTTTTAGTGAAACACATAATAAATTCAGATCTTTTTAATCTTCTTAACATTAGTCAACCTGACCTAAAATCAAAGGCTGTTGAAAGCTCATTCCAGTTAATGGCCATTTCCAGAGAGAGAACCTGAGCTCCCATTTCTAAAGACTAAGGAAAGATCCAAAAATCCAAATGCAAAGCAGCTCGTATAATTCAACATTTTAGTTCATTACAAATAGCTACACCTTCAACAAGCAAAGACACGTTGCTTTGTACTAGAATTATTTGCACAAGGAAATAACACAAGCTCATAAAATATCCATGAAGTTGTACATCTCTGGCAGAGCATTAGCACCACTCCAAATTTTAGAGGTTTTTCTTTTAAACAACACAAAGAAAATGCAAATTTCAAAAGTCTGAAATCTGAAGCACTTGGATGAGGGGTTTAGGTCCAGCACCTGCTCTGCACCAGCTCCTCTGCTGGGGAACTGAGGTGATTGCCAGGAACTGGGCTGGAATGGTGGACAGAGAGCCCAGAAATCCCTCCAAGACACACCTCCTGCCCCAAAATCTGGATTTTCCTCGTGATTTTCCCTCCTCCACAAGGCAGAGAGACTGTGATTATTTTACAGACTGTAACCACAGCAAGGGAGAAGGTTTTTCTGCAACACTAACAGGCCCAGGAGGGAGTCAATCTATAGGATTGGGGTCTTTACACTCATTATTAACACAGGACAGGCAGTGGGAGCTGGTGCTGGGTCTCCCACGTGACAGGGGCAGGCAGAGCTCCCACATCAATTTCTGATTAAACCAGCTCCATTTCAATGATTTTTAAAAGCCTTTTCTAGCACTAAATGGATCTAGTTCTTAGTGAGGAGATTCCATGTCACAGAAATCAATATGTTTAAAAAAAACAAAACCCAAACAAACAACCCGAAACACGCCAACAAAAAACAAGAAAGAAAACCCAACTTGTATCGTGTCATTCAATCTGAAAGTCCAGCCAAGAAACCTGAAATCTTTTTCTTTTATATTGAAGAATCCTCTAATTTCATGTTTCTGATCTCCCTATAACTGCTTAAGGACTGAATGGATTTGGATTGACCAGGATTAAGGGTTGGGCTGGGTGGGAACAACTTTTAGTACCAGGATTAATAATTTGACTTCCTACTATCACAGGAAGTTATTCATCAACATTAATCCTCCCGTAATTGCAACTTATTTCACTGTAAACACTTGCCCAGGTTTTATTTTTTACATTAGCACATAGAAGACTTCTGTGTGTCTGTCACACATGGGAACAGTCCTGTAGCTGATTTATGCCCTGACTAAAGATCCACAAAAAATTAAGAGATAAAAACCACATCAAGGCTCAAGAGTGACAATACTAACTTTACCATTTCATCCAATAATATTTCATTTATTTCACGCTGGACATAGTGGCAGGCACAAATAAATGAGAAATAAATGGCAATGCAAACAAGGATGCTAAATAAGTATATCATTCTGAGTTCAGAAACTTCCAAATAGAATTGATGTTGTATATTCAATGGAGTAACACAGAACAGATAAAATAAAGGCTTTAATTGAGAGGTGTCTTCAATATTTGAAATCTGCATCTGAAAGTGCAACAGAAGACACTGATCTTACCTTTCACACCAGTTCATTATCCTTACCTGTAGCACAATGCCACAGAAAACCCCTGCAGCACCCAGGGCTGCTCATCCTCCAGCCCCCCTTAAAAATGACCAAATTCCCACACTGCCACAAACCTCAGAAATAAAAGTCGCCACTTTTCGAGCAATTTCAGCCCATCAGAATTAACCCAATGCTAATTAATCACACGCCAAGGACACAGAGGCAGCCCCTGCAATCATGGACACCTTTCCTCCCCAGTTTTTATGGCTCAGACAAACCAAAGGTGTCACAGGCTTTGTGCTTGCCTCGCACAAAGCTCGTTTTGAAGAAAATGTCCCAGGCTTTCCAAGCCCCAGTTTCCATCAGCATCTTTTCCAACAGCTTCTTTCCATGACCTATAACTGAACTTGGAGGTTAGAAAAGTTCTGTTCATTAAAACTTGAGTTTTTACACGTTTGTACCTTGGATTTTGGAAAAAAATCAACATGAAAAATTAACTTCTGAGAAATTAGCACCTAAGCTGTAGCTGCAAAACTTTCTGCTCGAGCAGTTTGATAATTAAAGGAAACCAAATTAAATCACGTCCTTATTTTTTGCTTATAAAGAAGCCTCCAATACAATCTTTCCATTCAGCCATTCTTTTGGCCTGTTCCAGGGTATCAGTGAGTTCTAACATCTCAAAAACTGTCTGTTCTGAGTATAAACCATCGAGCACAAAACCTCTGAGAGGATTACAGAAATAACTGAACTTGCAACAACTGTCAAGAGTGACAATCATTACCAGACTCTCCTTGCTCCAGGGGAGGGAGCATTTCTTTATCATCTCCCTTACAAAAGCCTGTTCAAAGACAACCACCTGATTAGGACTCGATAAAGAAAAATACAGCAATTTGAACAAATTTGACTTATCCCTTGAAGTGACGGGGTGGATCCACCCCAGATGTTATTTTACCTCCAGAAGCACGAAGAACTGGTTTCACATGGAAAGGGAGCCAAGCTGTCCTGGTAAACAGCACACAGCTTATTCAAATTCTGAGTAGGATTTCGTTAGTATCAGTATCTGTTCCCAGAATTATTCAGCACTGGGTGAATGTCCAAGCTGAGCACAAACTCCACCTTCTCAGCGCTATAAGACCACCAGAACATAAACATTTTGTGTCTGTTCTCATCACAGCACTGAATTCTAAAGCCTGTAAGGGATCTGTAATGGGACACATGAAAATTTACATACAACAGGCAGGAAAACCCCAAGCCAAAGGCTTTGCAAACTGCTGGGAGAGTGACTGCTCTTATTACCATATCTTTTGATCAAGGATAAAGCCACAATCCTGGATAAAGCAGAAGAGACAAGATAATAATTATGGAATCCTTCACCCCTGTAAACTTCACACAATAATATTTCAGCCTTTATGAAACAGGTGCTATTAAAGAAACAAACGTTTAACCGTTAATATTTGCTAAACACAACAGCTTTCTTAAAAGGATTTTTACTACTAACCTGAGTAGAAAGCTGACAAAAGACAAGCAGGGAATCCAGGGATTTAGGGAATTTAGCCCAGGAAACACCCTCACACTGCTTCTACCAACTGTGGGGAGCTATTACAGCACTGTAAAACCTTATTTAGCAAGTAAGGTCTAAGTATTCAAAAAAACAACAAACTTGCATTTCTACTCCAATGCATTCCATTAGTCCTTGGCTTTCCTGCCTGCATCTTGCCAAAGGTTTCAGGCTACTGTCAGCATTAAGTCTGGAAACTCTGTAAAGCTCCCAGCTCTGATAAATAAGTAAAACCTATCAGGTCCCTTCTGAAAAATCTGAATTTTGCAAGCTGTTTTACAGAACCAACAATATTTGCTATGGAAAGGGTTGCAGAGAACCCACTGCTCACAGCAAACTGCAACACTGAGACACTTCCATATCCATCAACACCTAAATTTTAATATCATAGCCACGATGATGGAAAACATCATTTCTACACGTAAATTAGTGCCACATTGAATCTGCTGGGAAATCGGGATTTTTTCCCTTGTCATTGCCTGTTTTCCCAAGTGGTACCAAATAAAACCATCCTGAGTTTGTTCTTTCTGACTGCTCAGAGCCTGAGGGGCCAGGGGGGCTGAAGGGGCAGGTCCACTTCCCACTGCTCTGCGTGGCCTCATTCCTGCTTGGCAATCTGGATCATCCCGAGCACTGTGGAAAAGTGATCTCCCCATGGAGCAAGGCCTTGCCAAGCTTCCCCAGCCCTCCCACGCTCACCCTCTGTGAGCTGAGGTTCCCCACACTCAGTGGCAGCTTTGCTCCTCAACCCTTTAAACATCAGGAATTAGAATTCCCTGAAGTGGTTGTTTGGTTCTCATCAAGGTTTGAAGACAAAAAAAAAAAGATAATTCTGGTCTAATTAAAGTCCATTTTCTCAAACCACAGTCTCAGCTAAAGGGACTTAGAATCTTCCCAGGGTACAGAAGCTTTCCAGATGTGCTCAGAGTGAGAGTGATCCACGTCAGGACTCCCAGATTTATTTGGGGAGACGGATGACAGTGAATGGAGAATGAGCTTCCTTCACGACATCCTTCCCCTCTGCTCTCTGGCATTCAGACAAACAGTTGTAGGACCTCCCTCTGGAGCCCATCTGTGCCAGCCAGGCATCCACCACAGCCAGGAGCTGCAGGTTTCCAGGAACAAACCATCCAGCCCAATTCCTGTGCAAGGTGAGGAGCTGCCTTGCAGTGTTTGTGTAGCTGCTCAGCTGTTTGGCATCAAAAATTCTCTTTTCATGGCCAGAAGGTGGGAAAAAAAAATAAAAAAAGGAGGACTGCATCACCTTGCATCATCAAATAAAACAAAGCCCAAACTAGGACTTGAAATTATTTGTCATGAATGCTCCCAGTGATTTGTCCTTGAGGAAAAAAAAAACCACAAAGGATGAAGAATTTTCCTATTTAAATGCCAGCTTAGAAGTTGAGAATTCAAATATCCTTTAACAGCAAAGAGAAAATACAGTTGCAGGTAGAACCTGCAGAGATGAATGACTTTCAGTAACAGTCTACACCAGCATCAAATCCCTGCTCTTGACCCTTTCCACTCTTCACCACGAGCTGAGTCTCACCCAGATGAAAATGAAATGCACCAGAATTTGGAGGATTAAGGCACAAAATTATGTCAGTTCAGAAGTCAAATCCAAATCTAACATTTCAGAAAAACATTCATTCACTTGAAGGCAGTTATGGAAACCTTATCAGGGAAGATTTACTTCAGAACAGAGGTGTTTAATATTACAAACAGATAAGCATTGTTTTACCAAATTAACCAGAAATGTCTAAAATAACAAAATGTCCTCAAACCCTTTAATCTGCATAGTGAGATCTTAATTAATAAAATCACTATTGATTGTAGCTGCCCAAGACTCACTGAACAACCTCTGGTATCTTACGGCTAAAACACGACCCTGAGAGATGACAAGCAATGTGTTAAATTCAAGTATTATTCAAAATTATAATCACACAGGAAACCTCCTTAAACCCATCTCTCTATGAATTAAAGAGGCTTATAAATTTCTAGGGATTGTGCAATGCTATTCCAGCAGTAATGGCTAACATGTGACAGCGACTTGCAGGAGCCATTTCAAAAATCAAACTACATTTCCACGGGCCACGGTCTTGCAAAGACACACACACAGACACCAGTCCTCACTCACTGGGGAAAAAATTACTTTCTTTCCTATTGTTTGTGGCATTTAAACGTTGTTATTTGTAATCTGAACAAGCCTAAATGCAAGGAGAATAACTGGCAGAGGCTGCTGCAGCCAAAAATCCCAATTCTGCCACGGGAAAAGCCGTTTCTTTTCAGCTTTTAGTCACAGGAAAGCCAAATACTTTTACAACCTGTGTCAGGAGCATAAACAGACTTGCCATTAAGCAATTAAGTGGTCCAAGAGGTTCAGACAGAACCCTGAGTGCTGGAGCAGACAGCAGCCAGCAGCAGGAGGCCACGCAGCTCTCTCTGCAGCGTAGGACCCGTGCCAGTCCCTTCCCATTTAGGATCAGCTTTCCTTCGAAACAAAGTCACAATACCAACAGTGCAAACCCAGGTCCGGAACAGCTGTTTTATCATGGATGGCTAAAAAGTTTCAGGAAATGTTACAAACAATTCCAGTAACTGAGAAATATTTACATCAGGAAGGGCCCGTTCTGTTCTTTTAAGTTATCAGTGTTCCACTGACGCCCTCCTCAAATTCCCACATTTTCAGGTGTCACCTGATCCGTGGGGGTTTTTTTGCCTCTTGTTGCTTACAACAAAATACATTAAACACTGCAAACCCTATGGATTTGGGGGTTCTTTTGCCCACAATCATCAAGATGAGGGGGACATTGACAGGGCTGGAAATGTTTAAGAAGCAAAATAATTTATAAAAAATTATTCCAGCGAGGATTAATATTTAATGGCAGGAATGGACCACTTTTCTTCAGCCTTGTCACCAAGTAAGCCAGTGCTAATCCATTAAGCATATTATGAGTTTGGAGAATTAGACTTAGATTAACAGGGCCACCTCATTTTCCAAAACAAGTCTCTATACAGGTTTTTATTATATCTTTTGTTCTGGATAAAACAGACCCATGCAATGCTTTGCATCCTGTTTCTTCATAATGAAGCGACTTAAACTCAAGGTGTATCTTGTACATCGAGACAGATCTAGCTCAAAACAAAAAAGCATATTTCAACAGCTGCCAGGAAAACACTGTGCAAATACAGTCCAAGAATATTTATTTTTCCACTTTTGACAGTAAAAGTTTACCACAATGTGAGGTGAGGGAGAACTCCTCTCTCCCCTACAACCTGCTCTTTAATGTCACAGCGCCCAAACTGCACCTGCTCATTCAACATCCCCTTCCATAAAACAAAAAATGTTGCTGAACATAAATGGATTCTTTTTTAGAACATTTGGAATGTAAAACCACAGTCTGACAGAAAAAAAGAAGTCCTAACTGAGCATACAAAGGGTATCAAGGGCCCAGCATCTGTTGGACAAGACGACCAGACAAGGAAGAAGCTAAAGCCTGGAGGGACTCGGGGCCTGCAAGCAGTGACATAAAGCTCTGTGGAACAAAGTCTGCTTAGCTAAAGCAAGGATTTAAACATTTTGAGGCAGGAAATTCTTGCCAAGCACCATCTGGGAGCGTTCACCATTAGGTCTGCTGATTCAGGGCATCTCACACAGTCCCGTTATTCCTGTTTAAGGTACCAGCAAAGACACAGCATTACAAGAGAACAGGCTGCCATATTATTGATATTTAAAACAAAGCCAAATTTAACTACTCCTGAAACAGCAGGGGAGACAGAAAAAGCAAGAACAAAATCAAGAATGACTTCATGATAGAGGTGATCTTACCTATTCCGTAGGCTTTAGCACAGATCCATTGTAGATTAGCAGCTATTTTTGCTCTGGCTGAATCATAGAGCTCCAAAGGGACAATCTCAACTGCACTATCTGTCAGAGCATCCATTTTTCTTCTGGTACTATCTCCACCCGCACAAACATCAACATCCACCATCTAAAACAAAAACAAAAGGCAGAGACTTTTACACGAGCCGACGATTGTAAAGCCACACACGAGAGAGGGGCTGGCCAGGCTGCACACAACAGGCCCGACATCCTTCGGGATTTCCATCGGGAGGGCTGATGTAGCGATTCCAAACCCACTCGGAAATCAAAAGGCATCGGAGCCCCGGGGCGAGCATCCCTTTTTGTCAAGGGCAGGGCCTGGCTGGGCGAGCCCCCGGCCGAGGCAGCGGAGAAAGGCGCAGCCCCGTCACCTGCCGATGGGATAAAGGAAGGATGGGGCTCTCCCGAACAATGCGGGCAGGTACCGCCGCCCCCTCCCCGCCCGCGGGGCCGCGCCGGGGCAGGGGCAGAGCCGGGGCAGCACCTGCGGCTCCTTCCCCCGCCTCGCCCCCGAGAAGCAGCACAGGCTCCGTGCCCGCACGCCCATGGCCGGGCCGAGCAGCGCCGGGGGTCGGCGGCGCCCCCTCCCCGCATCCCCGCCCCACCCGGGCGGAGGAGGAGGAGAAGGCGGCGGCGGCGGCGGCGAGGGCGGGGGAGGCGGGGGGCGCAGCCCACCCGGCGCCGGCTCCGCGCAGGCCCCCGCCGAGCCCCCGCCGCCGCCGCTTCCCCCCCGCCCGCCGCGGCCTGCAGGCCCCGCCGCCTCACCTTGCCGCGCTACCGCTGCCTCATCCCCGGCGCGGGAAGAGGGCACGGCGGTGCCCGGAGCCCCGGCGGGGCGGGGATGGGGAGGCTCGGCGGGCCCGGCGCCGGTGCCGGTGCGGGAGGCACGGACGGAGCCGCCGCCGCCGCCGCCGCCGAGGGGCCGCGGCTGCCACAGCGCTCGGGGCCGCGCGCGCGCGCGCGCATGCGCCCGCCTCCCGTCCCGCGCCCGCGCGCCCGCGCCCTCTCCGTCTCTCCGAACCCCCCCCCCGCCCTTCCCGCCGCTCCCGCCTCGCCCGGACCGGGGCGCGCGCGCGCGCGCTCGGCGGGAAAAGAGAGAGGCGGGAGGGAGCGGGGAGGGGAGGCGGGAGCGCCTGCGCGTGCGCGCGCGCGAGCGGGATGCACGGCCTCCCGCCGCCCGCGCGCGCCGGGCAACCGTTACCATGGCGACCGCGCGGGGCGCGCGGCCCCGCCCCTCACGGCCCCGCCGCCCGCGCGGTCCCTCACACGGACCCACAGCCCCGGCACACCCACCGTCCTCACGGACACACGGCCCCTCACGGACCCACAGCCCATCACCGACACACAGCCCCGGCACACCCACCGTCGTCACGGACACACAGCCCCTCATGGACCCCCAGCTCTGGCACACCCATCATCCTCATGGCCCCACAGCTCCTCACAGAGCCACAGTCCTTCACGGACCATCCTCATGGGCCCGCCCCACCTCACGGACCCACAACCATCATGGTCCTCCTGTCCTCACAGCTCTGCCACCCGCATCCCGTACCCCATCCTGAGGGGCAGGGCTGCCGGGGGAGCACCGGGGTCCAGCCTATGGGAGTCATGATGGAGAAAGAGCCTATTGGGTTAAAAATAGGGTGAACGGGAGCGACTTGAGCTGTGTCCCACTCCAGTGACCTGTCAGGCAGGTCCTGGCCCTCCTAACCCACAGCCCGAGGGCAGTGTGGGGTCCGCAGGGGTTTGGGGAATCAGCTCCTGGGCAGGGGGTGGAATCGGGGCTGCTGAGCCCCCATCCCATTCCGACCCCATCCTCACCCCACGGGGTCACAACCCCTTGGCATCTTCACCCAAGCTTTCCCTTTGGATGCAGGGAAGCACAGAAATGCCAAAGAAATTGTCTGTCCGCAAAAAAATCACCAGCTGTGGGAACCTTTAGGTGCGCGATAGATTCCTCTGTACCAAAGCAGTCATATTCTTAAGTGTGGGAAGGGTTGAAATTTCTCTCTGCTATCAGCACGGCTCCATAAAACATTGGGTTTATATCAAAAAGTATCAGCAATACTTTTCTTCATGGTATTACAAGTAATGTCCTTTAAGATTTGCTGAGTTACTCCCTGCTCACCATCAAAGGACGTCAAAGATGGTTTTCAGGCCAAAGCCTGACTTACACATCTTACATTTCTTGGCAAAAAGAGAATTTCTTTCCCTGCTTTATGTCATGATCTGTAACAACAGCAAGGAATGTGTGACAGGTTCAAGATGTTGGGGTTTTTCGCTGTCTCCCAGCCCTGTCTAGAGGCCACTGTCCTGCTGTCCACATGGCAAGCAGGGGTCACAGAGTCCTAGAATAGAATCACGGAATATCTGGAGCTGGAAGGAACCTGCAGGGATCACTGAGTCCAAACCATGTCCCTGCACAGACACCCAACCATCTTCATGGCCTACTGTGGATGCTCTCTAACAGCTTTAGATCTTGCTTATCTCGTGGGGCCCAAAACCCTGTGCAGTTTTGGCCACCACTGCGTACCAGGCTCATGATCAAAACTGGATCCTGCAGATTAGCTCACTTGACAAGTGAGTTTTAGGGCTCGTCTGAAAAGTGAACCTGCATGATTGAGCTTTGAGCCTTTAATGTCTGTGCTGGCCAGATGAATTATCTTCATATCCATCTACTGAACCCATGATTATAAGTTTAGCTGCACAACAGCCATAGCAGACTGACCTTATTCCACCTAATTTTGTTATGATTCTCATGAATTATTTTCCTGCTGCATGTAACTGGTAGATTATATGAATATTTCAGAATCATTAAAGATTCATTTGGGTCTGTCTTAAGATTCAATGTTTATTTCCCTGTGTCTTCTCAAAGTGCAAGGGGAGGGCATTCTTTGTTTGTGTCACCAGGAAATACGATCTGGTGTCCAAAGGTCATTCCAGCCTCTATCACTCTTCCATATTGCAGGATTGTGTGCAATTAAAGTGTCTTTGCAAACAACTCCCTGCTTGTTTTATAATCTCTGTTCCAAGGGTTCGGTTTTCAGCACAGTGGTTACAGGCTCTCGATTTGTGGCGTTATCATTGGAACAAGCTGCTCTTGTTTTTAGATTAAGCATTAAGGCCCAATCCAAATCCCCTTATATTTGAGAAGAATGCTTTCATTTTCATGGTGAATTGGGCATTAGACCCAGGGCAGGAACAGAACAGCCCTTGGACCCCTGGAGCAGGTGGCCTGTGTTGAAGGTGAACGTTTAACCTGGAGAAAACTGACCTACTTCTTCCTCTGACATATTTTTCCTTGAGGTAAGGAATGGATCCGGTTGTTAAACTTATCAGGAGCAAAAACATGCTCTAAGAAGGTGGCAGACAACCCCCACAAAACCAAGCCGGTATCACCTTGATTCCTGAAACTCTTGGAACAAAAAAAAAATGGAAAAAACACAAAGGGGAGCTCTCTCCTTTCCCAGGCCTCTGCTCCATGTAGGATCCTGGCCTTGGAATTCCCCCTTGTTCTGCCCCTTTTTCTCCTTTCTGCACCTCTTCCAGTCTGGTGTGGAATGCGCTGCCACTTCTTCCTCTGTGGTAATGCCCTGAAACTCTGCTATTGAGGGCATTTGCATGTCCTCAAGTGGAAGCTGAAATTGATGTTTTGGGAGACTTTGTAGGTGATGATGAAGTGGTTTGTCAAGAACTCGGCATCATCCCACACCAGCGTCCTCAAACTTGTCCTGGAGATAAAAAGCCTGCATTTAAAGTGGGAGGGTCACACCAGTGGATTGTTAAGTGTGTTTGCTTTTTCCGTGAGAAAATAAATGACTCTCCCATATTCAGCAGCAACAAATTCATCTGTAATTTGCGTGCTCCTTGTTTCTTTCTGTGCTCTGCTACTAAACATGCTCCAAGGCTTTTCTTCTGGAAAAATGGTAATGCATTGCTTTTGTACATGAAATAATTTTCCTATTAGTCTCCTGGATTCCTCACGCACTGGGAGTAGGTGTACACGTGAACTGACACAACTTGTCTTCCAGCAGAGCTCTGAGGTTAATTACTTGCAGGTAATTCCTTTGAGAAATCACCATATTCACACACGACATCCATTGCAGGTAGCAAAGTTGGACCCTCAAGCTTGTTTTCAGCCATACTGGATAAAAGCCTGGGATTTTGGTTTTTTTCTACCATGTTTCAACTATCAATATTGGCAGACTATGAGTAGAATAGAGTATCAGTTCCCAGAATATCTGATGTCCCCAAGGACAGCAGATCTGAATTAATGTTATTAAAAAATGGATCTTCTGTAAAAATATAAACGTGCTGTGGCGTGGGACTTACAGTGTGAAGATAAGTCCTGGGTATGTAGAGGAAGAGCTTCCATTCCTGGAATGGTTTGGAAAGGACCTTAAAGATCATTTTGTTCTAAACCCCTTCAGTGGGAGGGACACCTTCCACTGTCCCAGGTTTCTCCACGCCCCATCCAACCTGGCCTGGAGCATTTCCAAGGATGGGCAGCCACAGCTTGTCCTCAGCAGCCAATAAAGGCAGGTGGCTCTCTCTGGAAAGAGATTTTTTGGCCTTCAGTCTTGCCCAACTGCTGCTGCCTGTGCTCTGCGGAGCAGGGAGAGAAAACACTCAAATGAATGGACATTTTTATCTCTTATCCTTGCAGGATTTCCAAGGCAGCCATGAGTGCTGGAGATGGCCCAGCAGAGCAGAGAGCAGCTCATGCACACTCACAGCCCTGGCTGCTTTCAGCTCTCTCCTTAGGGCTCTATTTTCAGCCCTGGACTAATTTTGAACCCTGCTGTAGCTGCTTCCCTGTGCTTAGTTCTGCAGGGCCTCGTTTGCCCTGGTGCTGAGCACTTAATATCTCCAGCCAGGATTGACTTAGAGCCTGGGTACACCCCGAGGTCACAGTGTGGGGCCAATGCTGGCACTGCCTGGGGGGCAGAGGGGTCTGTCCCCTCTGAGCCCGTCGGATTTGGTGTCCTAAACATACGCACATACTACCGAGATCAAAAGAAAAGTTGCATCTTCCTAAAAATTCCGTAAGGAAAAGGAGATGTGATCAAGAAGACACTTAAAATATCTCCTGACTGACTGGAGCCTGGGTCCCAGCACACGAGGGGGAATGGAGGAGCTGGCAGCCTCCTCGTGCTCTCGCTGCTCCGACAGCTCCAAATGTCTTTTCCTCCCTCGTACAAAATAGTTTCCTGTGACAGTCCGTCAGGGAGCCAGCCTCGAGGAGGAGAGAGCAGGATATTATTCTTAGTAATGGAACCATCACTTCAGTGCCATTCCCAACAGCACGGGAGCAGTTTCTGAGGCACGGCGCCGCTGTCAGCAATTCCTTATCTCCAGCTCTGTGCCTCGGCAGGAATATGCAGTGGCAAGGCCTTGTGCATCAGGGAACCACAGGCAACGAGCAACATTTGTCATGTAAATAAAGAAAACAAATGAAGTGCAGGTAGTAGGACTCTATTTCATTCATGCTTTTGTATTATTTCAAAGGTAATGTATATGCAGCTCAGCTCTTATGCTGCTGAGTGCAACAAGTTATTCAGATTTATTTCTTTTTTCCGCTGCTTGGAGTGTTTGATGTGTATCAAACCCAAGAAATGGGACGGGCAGGGAGCACTGGCAGCTCTGCTCCTCACGGAGAGGGGCTTCCCCCAGCTAGGAACAAGCCCCATCACATTTAAAAGAATACTTGTGTTCAGCACTTATCTTCAAAGTGCTGTGCAAACATTAATTAATGACTCTGTTATTGCCAGGGGGAAGAGCTGGCAGAGGGAGGGGTGACAGCTCACCCTGCCTGCCCTCCTTGCTGGGAGCCAGAGCTTCCTTCTCCAGCAGCGAGGGGCGGGATGCTCCATCCCCAGGCCTCTGGTTATCTCCAGCAATTACAGCTCTGGAAGTGCTGCTGGTGGGTTCTAAGTGCCCGCATCAATAATAGGAGGGGGTTTTGCCTGTAAGATATTTTTATCCGTAAGATTGTTTATTTTCAAAGTCCCTGGACTCTGTTTAGGAGGATAACGGGTCAATAGCATTTACAGCCCAGCAGGTTTTCCCAGGAGTCTCATCCCACCACGCCTCGTCATCCCTTGGGCAACCCCAAGCAGGGAGACCCCAGGGACGAGCTGGGTGAGTGCTGAAAGGGTTTTGAGGGTTGTCATGATCTAATTAGTGAGCAAATTAGATGTTTCTATCTTTCCATGTATCTTTATATTCATGAAACCATTTTTAGCAACCACGTGTGGGTAGTGCTCAAACAAATCAGTTTCAATGGGGACTGATGGTTTTCTTTTCCCAGATGATTTCTTTATCAAATGCAATTTTTTTTTCCTAAGGACACTTTGAGTTAAACTATATTTACCACAACTATGCAAAGACAGAATGACTTATCCCCAACTTTTTCACCACTTAAACATTGCAGGAAATCAATGAATAAGGGAAAGGCAGGAGAAATGAACAAGAAAAAAAACAAGAACAAGAAAAAATCTAATTGGATTCCAAAATGCAACATCCTCCCCCTGCTCCTGGCTGTGCAAGGTGCAAGAGCCCAGAGCAAGATGGAACATACTCAGCATCGTCATCCCAATAAATCCCGTTGGGATTGCAGAGCAGTACAAATCCCTGGCACAGGAACAGCCTGGCATCCATCAGCATGGCACAGAGCCCTCCTCTTGCCATGAGCTGGCACGTGGTTATCCCCAAAAACAACATCCTGATCCCCTGCTAAGCATTACCTTCGGGAATTTACAGCCAGCTCAGCCAAGCCTTTCCAAAAAACTGTTACGACACGGTGATTTCACCAAAATGTTCCACAGCCATCGCACAGAGGGAGGTGTGCACGAGGGAACAAACCCGGGGCCGCCTTGTTCCAGCTCCCCCAGGGGATGCACAAAGGCAAACGCTGCCTGCCAGCTCCTGGAAAATCCATCCCAGCCACAGGAGGGATGTACCTGACCCAGCATTTCCCATTCCCTGGGGCAGATTGGAGCTATGGTCCTCCATACAGGGGATATTTTGAGGACAGGGCTGTCATTTCTGGATTTCAAGGCTTCTTCCTCCACAAATATAAACCTTCAGCCCTGGGCTGAGGGGCCAGCACAGAAACTCGCTTTGGGTGATCTTGATGTGCTTCAGTCCGGCAAAAAAATGCCTCAAAAGCAAATTAAAGCTCCTCTAATTCCCCCACAGCAAGGTCTGGTGGGGGCGGGCAGTGGCTTCCCACTGCATTTTGCCTCATTCCGGTTCAGTATTTTTAGCTCCTGCTCTTCTGGTGGGATGCAGCTCCCGGTTCCCCTTGCTGCCAGCTCTGTCACCTGGCAGCCCTGTCCCCTCCTGCCCTGCCTGCAGAGAGGTGCCAAAGCAAACACTGCCCTCCTCACCCGCTTGGGCCCCAGCCAGCTTGCACATGCTCCAACACTCTTAAATCTGCAGCCAGAGAAATATGGGAATGTACAAATTAGTCAGAGGAATTGAAACATCTCCATCCTGCTCGTCCAGGTCTTATTTACAGCAATATTTTGATGACTATAAAATTGAGACAATGAGCAGGGAAACCAAACCCTGCCAGAGCCTCTGATCCACCGGCAGCGAGCTCCAGGTGATGAAGCTCAGAGCAGACCCTCAGGATGAGGGTGGGCAGTGGCCAGCCTGGTCCCCACAGTGCTGGCAGAGATGCCAAAGCCCAGGGGCACAGGGTGTGTCCATCCCTGCGGCAGAGCTGGGCACAGAGGGGGTCCTGCATGCCCTGGGGTGCCCATCAGCAGATACCCCCCACAGCCCCCTCCAATGGCTTTGGCTGTGCCAAGGTTGGCAGAGGGGTGGGCAGGACACAGCCCCACACCGGGACGGGTCTGAGCGAGGAGAGTGACCACGACACCATGAGCAGTACCCGGGGATGAAACACAACCTGGCCGGTGATTGTCCCATCCTGCTGGGACAGGGGGGACCCCTCTGTCCCCATTCCCAGTGCTGCTCCCTTGGGCCATGGGGTGTGGGGCTGTATGGCCCCGGTGGCCCCATGCCCTGCCATCCCAGCCCACTCCCCACGCATGCCAAGGCTGCCGCCTGCCCAGCACCGCCCTGCCTCAGGCTCCATTCCCTCCCCGGGGCTCAGAACTGGCTGAGAGCAGCCCGTACCCCTCAGCTGGCCCTGGGAACTGATGAGACCCCCAGGGCAGCCAGCAGCACGTGGAGAAGGGAACGCTACAAAGAACGCCCATACCCGTGGGGCTGGGGCACAGGGTGTCACTGCCTGTCCCGCTGGGCAGACACACGGCTGCTGTGAGACCCCCCAACCGCCCAAAGACCCCCCGGGAGCAACCCCTGACCGGGTGAATCCTCGACAGCACCGACTCACCGCTGGCCGCCGTCGACATCCTCGCAGCCTCGGGGGTCGCCGAGGGCTCTGGGCAGCTCCCCGTGGCATGGGAGCCCATGGCACGTCCCGGGGCTCAGCGCCGGGGGGCTCGGTGCCCTGCGCTCCCCGGGAAGGGCTGGGGGCAGCGGGGCAGCGCCGCGCTCCCCGGCATCGCTGGCATCACCACGGCAACTGCCGGCTGACTCACGCTCCTTGCCGGTGACATCAGAGCTGCGGAGGAGGGGGCCGGGGGCTGCGGGGCGATGCCGGGAGCAGATATTCCCGCTTCGGTTTTGGTTAAAGCCGGAGGGGTTTTGTGCAGGGAAAGCTTTCAGGTGCAGCCCCGCGAGGCAGAGCCACGCCGGGATCTTGGCGGGTTTTTGTGCAGGAGAGCCACGGAATCAGGAGGGGGGAAGATGCTGGAGCCCGTCGGCTCTGAAAGCTGCCCAGTCCTGGTGGCATGGCAGGACTGGGACAGAGCCAGAGGGACAGATGAGATCCCACTCCACCATACTGCCCTTGGACTTTAGTTCTGCCCAAAAAAACCTCCCAGATTAAGGAAACCAGTTGAGAAATTACTTACTTTGGCTTCCCTGGTACTAGGAATGGGTGAAGAGAGGATGCATTGGGCCCCTCATGTTCAGGCACATTTCTCCTGCACATTCTCCCTCTGGAACATTGCCCTGCAGGGCCCTGCACTTGTGTCCAGCATGGTGGGAGCTGAAAAGGGACCCTGCTTGGAAACCAGTCAGGAGCAGGCAGGAATGTTTGCTGGGCACACACAGAGGGGGTTGAGGACCAGCACAAACGAATGCTCCACACACAGACATTTTTCAGAGGGATTTGGCAGCACATTTTCTCAGAGCTGGGCCGTGCAGGGCTTGCTCACGCGCCATCTGGTAGCCACAGCCAGGAGCACTGATGGCTCCATCCCCTCCACTCACAGGCTCTGTTAGACTGAGCCTGATGAGACAGAGGAATTATTTTTAGTGGGATGAGAGTCCTGCACGAGGCTCTGTGCTGAGCAAGAGCAGCTATTGATGCAGCAGTTACACCTTCTCCAAAAAATGAACTTTAATCAACCCTCCATGGGAGCGGCCCCCAAGGCATCACCGCCCCAGGCAACACCCCCCACCAGACCCCTCCTGGAGGGCTCCTGAGCATCCCTCCTTCCATGAGGCTGAGATCGAGGAACCCAACGCTTGGGGCTTTTATTTTTAGCCCAGCGAACTATAAATACAGCCCACGGTAACCCATGGGGATCTGCGTGAGTGCTCAGCCCGGGAAGTGACGGCACCAGGGAAGCCCGTGGCTGCCAGAGCTGCACCACCAGGGCCCCGATGGGAAAGGCTCTGTCCTGCTTCCACACACCCGGGCTGGATGGAAACAGTTCCAACCGCTCAGGGATTGGG
>VZDJ01000051.1:2205708-2242800 GCA_008694505.1 Cyanoderma ruficeps
TTTTTTTGTGAATGTTTCCGTGTGGGAGCAGGGGAGGAAAGTGCCTGTCTGTGAGGAAGGCAGGAGTAGGGGGGTACAGGCAGAGAGCACCCCGTGATTCATCCCAGGCAGCCTGGCAACCAGCTCCTGTGTAGGGGAAAACACAGATGGAACAGGGATGCTGCAACACTGATCCAACAGCATGGGAACGGCCAGCCGGTGTCCTCTGAAGGATGATTTTGGGGGTCTGAACTATTCCCTTCTCTTGCACTCTTCATGGAGGAACTTTGTGAGGCTCCTGGGGGTCCAGCAGTTCACAGCACCTCACCCCAACTGAGGCCATGGGGACAGAGTGAAAAATCTAATCCCACATGCCAAGAAATCCAGGGAGTTGTTCAAAACTCCTCTCCAGCCCTTGCACAGCGGGAAGGGGCTGAGCTTGTGCATGGCTGAAGCAGCAGGGTCAGCACAGTCCTGGGGCTTCACACTTCCAGGGGTTGTCCTGCACAGCCACATCGAGGAGGAGCTCAACAAATAATCCAACCAAACTCGGGGTGCGTGGGCGCTGCTGTGGGTACAGGACTCCTGGGCACAGATTCCTGGGGAGCAGCCCTTCCTCAGAGGACAAACAGAGGTTCATGGCTACATAAATGTGGTTTATGCCCGAGCTAGGGCTCATAAAAGCCAAGAAACCACATCATGCATAAGCACAGCAAGTCTACCATGAATAATTCAGTCTCGGGGTGCAGCAGCAGCCACACACCTGCACAGCCCCAGGAGGCTCCAGCAGCCCTCACAGGGATCAGGAGTGAGGCCTCTGCTCACTGTGCACCCGGAGCCCTGGCTGCAACCAGCTCCTGCTCCTGCTTCCCAGAGTGGGAGAGCTCATTACACAACTGCTGATGGACGGGTAACAAAACCTGTCGGAGAGCTGGGACTCTCCCTGTGACACAGGGGAAGCTGCACTGCTGCATCCCGGGCTGCAGGGTTGCTGCAGGACCCCACCGTGCAGGGTTTGCATCCCACCTGCAGCCCACAGCTGGATGTGCTGCTGGAGCCCAGCACCCAGAGCCACCAGTGATCCCCTGGCAGCACAGCTCTGAAGTCAGGCCTTTAATTTGGGCACCAGCCCCTCTGCCAGGCATCTGAATCACAGCCCTGGCTCACAGAGCTGGTCACCTCTCCAGGTTTATTTCAGTCCAGCGTGATCTGGTCCAGCACATCTCGAGTTACTGGAGTCCCTCCCCCAGCTCCAGCAGTGCCCGGATTCCTGGTGACACTGGATCTGCAGGGCTCGGGCTGTGTCCCAGCCCAGGTCACACTCGCTGGCACTCAGACCAAGTCCACACACGTACACTGCAGCCCTGCCCTCTTCCCAGCCATTTTCCAGGACCCACATCCAGCTCACAAGTCCTGCAGTTGAAGTGAGAGCTTTTGAATTACAAGAGAAAGTAATTTCTCCCTTAATTCTGCTCCAAAGCCAATTTCCCTCTACCAAACCATCCCCAGCAGCTTCCAGAGCTGCTGCTTCCTTTGGCCAATTCCTCTTCTAATAAAATCAATTTTAAAAACAGGCATGATCAAGCAGAGAGCACATGACAGGATTGTCACCAAGGGGACGGCAGCCTGGTCTGAGCTGGCTGGGCTGTCAGGGCACAGGAGTTCCCAGGGGAAGCATCTGCTGCTTCCATCTGTTTCACAGAATCACACAACGGATTGGATTGGAAGGGACCTTACAGGCCAGCTTGTTCCACTCCCTGCCACCAGATCAGCTTGTTCCAAACCCTGTGCAACCTGGCCTTGAACACTTCCAGGGATGGGGCAGCCACAGCTCCTCTGGGCAGTTGCTGGAACCCTCTCCAGGAGGAGCTGATGGGCAATTGTACAATATTCTGCTCCTTGATGGGGCAGTGTGACCATGACCACCAATCCACGGGAGAGAGAAAACACAGGCAAGGAGAAAACCCACCCCAGCCCCTGGGATGGCACAGGCAATCCCTGGAGGGCTGGGAACGACTCCTGCCACGCCACTGTGCTGCCAGCCTTGCCCACACCAAGCAGCTTTTCCACAGCCAAGTGCAACCCGTGCTTCCCTTCCCCGCCCTCTGTGATGGATTTGGGTCCCGCTGGAGGCGGCTCCTGGGCTGGAGCTGCTCCTCATCCCTGCTGGAGCACCCCGGGACACGTCCCTGTGCCGAGGGCGCAGCGGGAGCTGCCAAACACACGCCAATTACAGCCCAGCCCGTCACTCACACGGCAGCGCCTCTTCATTTTTAAGGTGTGGATCTCCGCCCAGACCTGCTGCACCAGTTTAGGTTCAGCAGTGTCATTATCTGATGATACATCCCAAGCTGCTTTAAGGTAATTTTTAAAAAAAATTTTAAATTAGTGGAGAGCCGGACCTTTGAATTGTTCTGCTGCTGAGCTGTGCATTACAGCAAATCTCAGTTAGGGCCTGACACCAAAACCACCTGCATTTAACTCCACCACATTTACCAACGTGATCTGAGCAAGCAGCATTTTGATGTCTCACACTCTAATCCTCCGTTTCTCAGGGGACACAATGGAAATCACTCTGAACTCCTCAACAGTTGCTGCAGCTGCCAAATAAACAGGCTGCTGGCAGGTTCCTTGCCCTGAACGTGGAAGAAAATGCTAATTAATTAAAAAATTCAACCACCAAAAAACCCCAAATGAAGTCTAGAGATTCCCTCTCCTTTACAGCAACAAGCTCACACATTTACACCATCATCAGTTGCCTCCAAGGCATCCACAGAGAGGGCAAGGCTTGGAAGTGCTTCCCAGATCTCCCACAGCAGCGCTGGCACCATGACAGCCAGATGGGAATTTTGGTTACATCACGTGCAAGTTGCTGCATCCCACCAGCTGCTGCTTGCTGGAACTGTTTTCCTTAATGAGGGTTCCCTTGTTGGGGAAGAAAAGACTTCAATTTGTCAGTCAACAACTGTCAAGATAAATCCACCTTCAATGGCATCACAAGATCCCAGGGGATCGCCAGATCGTGTTTCACAAAGCCCTTGCAATGAATCTCCCCAAGTGCAGCTTTTCCTGAAAAAGAGAGAAATAACTTCCACGTGCAAAAGCAGCTGCTGAATCAGGATTTCCTGCACAAACTCTGTGTGACCAGCTCTCATAGCCCACCTTCTTGAGAAACAATTCCAGCAACCTGCAGGTACAAGGAACGCTGAACAACGTGGGTCCATAAACCTTCGCTGCTCCTGCAAATGACAGTTCCACACACCTTGTAATAAATCAAAAAACTTTATTTTGAAGATATATTATAAATGTACAGCACACACAACATCAGTGTCTGGGGTTATGTGTGAGCAGGTTTAAAGCCTCAGCATTCATTCCAGCCCCGGCCGTGGGTTCCACGTCTCCACACGAAACAATTCCAGCCTGGACAGGTCTGGCTTTGCCAACACCTCCCTGACTTCCAGGAATATATTTCAGAACACAACAGCAACTGCTTAAAACGATCACAAATCAGCAGCATTCGTCGCTTTGGGCCTGGAGGATTTCTGCAGGGAGCAAATCCTGCTGGTTTTCCTGCTCAGGGAGAGGTCAGTGACCCACACGAGCGTGGCCAGAACGAATCCCGAATTCCACAGGCTCAGGGATGTCTGCCCTAGTTTAAGCTCCAGAAAAGTAATGTTACACCTTAGGAAGAGCTGTGCATGCCACACGCCGGCATCAGAGCCAGATCAAAGTTATCCTACGTGGTACCTAATTGTTGTATACACAGGTGAAATGAAATAAATGTGATGTCAGTACCTTGCAATGTAATTTCACTGGTGCTGCCTCGTGGGAAGTGCTGGGGAGCAAATCACACTCGTGTACAGTTCATTAAGCCATGATAAAAATATGCAAATTAAAAATCTCTACAGGCCTCTGTTACCTGCTGCAACAGAGGCACTTGGGTTTGTGGGGCTTCGTTTAAAACGTGATCCAATTTCCTCCCTCTCCCCAGAGCCCGATATAAAACTATACCCAAATTCAGTAAGAATTTAATGCATTTACATTTACTGAAGTTCACATGCTGCAAACAGGATCTCCATTGAAGAGCTTCAAATCTAGGGCAAGAGGTCCTTAAAAAAAAAAACCCTTTTGCTACACCTGGATGTGGGGAGGGAGGTGAGAACCACCATGAGAACATTCACGTGGATGTAACACCCTGTGCAGGGAGGGGGGGATTGCCCCCACTGCCCTGCCACAGCCAGCACAAATCCTTCTGAGGAGGAATTGTCCCAGAGAAGGGGATCCAGGCAGGATCTCCAGCCCCAAAGCTCCAGGATTCTCAGCAGGATGGAAATACCAGCTGGAAGCGCTGCTGTTCTGTTCAGCAATAATAAAAATGGTTTTTATTATTCAAAGTAGAAAACCAGGGCAGTTACTTTGGATGAAACACTGGCTACCCTGTGCACAAACCTTTGGGAAAACTGCCACAGGAGCAGAGATCACAGTGACCTGTGACTCTCCCACAGGCAATATTTGCTGACAGTGTTGCTATACATTCGTTTGGTGCGATGCTTATTTTGGTGTGAATGCCTAAAAAAAAAGGTAATTGTAACAGTCCTAACTAAAAAGGATTTCAATAACCACTAAAGAGTTGCTTGGATATGAAAATCAATCTCTGAAATGCGAGTTTAGTTCCAGGAGAGGAGGAAAGAAAGCAGGGAGGGGGTCAAGGTTTGGGTCAGGTCTGTGACAGGGGCTGCCAAGAAGCAGCCAAGAGCTGGAGGTCTTGGAATTCGTGCAGGAGAGAACCTCACACCTTCCCGGAGGAGGAATGCCCTGATGGCTGCTTTGGGAACCGTGCAAGTCCATTTTTCCGTCTGCAGGGACAACACAAACGTCCTTGAAACGCCGCAAAGCCCAGCGGGGTCAGCCCGTGTGACCATTCCCATGGAGGGATGCAGCAATCCTAAGGGAAGGCTCACGTCCCTGCTCACCACGAGAGGAGGAGTGGCAGATTCTCAGGGCTGGACCAGGGAGAGAGGCTCAGCAGGAGGGTTACACCAACACAGGCTCACAGGTCAGGACAATCAAGGTCCAAAGCTGTAAAGTAGCCACTGGCCTTTTTTCCAAATACATCCCTTTAAATGTATTCCCCCTAAGAAGAGAGAATAAATACGAAGCCCTGAGAACAAACTTCCATAGAGTACGTTGCCATTAAAAATACCAGTGTTTGGATGACAGAAGTTTCAGTTAGATGTGTTCCAATAAATAGCTGGCTACTTGCAAGAGGCCTGCAACATCAAAAGGTACAAGATAGCCTGGCTACCAATGGGGCAAAGAACAGGAACTGTAAGAATCACACTATTAGTCACCCACCACCCCATCCTGCTCCTGCTCCATCTCACAGGCTTCCAAACACTCCCCTGACCATGTAAAGAGAAAATTAACTCTGACATGCCTGTGCTGGTTTGAACTTGAACACCTGAGGTGCAAGCACAGGACCTAAGCCTGTAAATCCTCACTGCTGGGAGCAGTTCTTCCTCACAAAACCTGCTGGTTTTAGTCAACAAAAATCTCTCCCATGTGTTCAGGGATCTCTCTCTGGCCCTCAGAGCAGATCTCCCAGTCCTGCAGCCAGGGACAGGACAGTTCCTCACCAGGCAAAGCCACACACATTCCTTGTGCCCCACGGCTGCACATTCTGGCTCCAGAGTGGTGACATCTCAGCTTTTGCAGGTTTTCTAAAAACTGGGCCAATCTGGGCCTTTTCAAGCACAGTGGACTCAACTCCCCTCTGCATTTTCTCGGATGAAGCAGCAATGCCACCCCCGGGGTGATGGGACACAGCCCCTGGTGTAATTCACACCCCAGCCACTGATGTCTTCATCAGTTCCTTCACCCTCAGGGGAGCTTTTAGTGGGTTTAAATCAACTCCTGTGCCTTGCTGCAAACACCACACCTCCTAAATTCTGGTCTCCTTCAGCTTTTGGCCACTGCAACCTTCAGTTCTCACAAGGCAAGCAGGGCTCTGCTAAAGCCATCTCAAGCAACACCTCAGCTGTGGAAGTGTTGAGTTCTGGAATAAAAAAATCCAGAAATAAGCACATCTCAAGCCTCCCAGCATCCTAAAACGCAGAATTCCTTTATCCCTGTGGTCTCCTAACTGCTGCTGCTGAACCTGGGCATTCTCACCTTCTGTCACATGAGGATAATTTGTTTTACTGATGCTTTTCCTCACACTTCAGAACCAGTTCAGTGGCGTTCCAAGGGAGGCAGCTCTGAGCACTTTTATCCCTCTGAGCTGCACAGTCCAACCATGGACTCCTGAAATCAAACCCAGCATTTCCCAAGCCTTTACATTCTTCAAGGGCCACAACTGCACCAAAGGATCCGTTTGCTAAGTCTGAACCTCTCCTTATCCATTCAGAAGCCAAAAAAACCCTCCCACCAAACTACAGGGTAGTTTTTCCAAACTTTGCCTTCTAAAAACACTCATTAAAAGGAATATTAACCAGATCCTGACTGTAGACAAGGACATTTCTCTCTAACATTTAAGAGCTTCAAGTAAAAGAGTCTTCTGGTATTATTAGAGACAAAAAACTTCAGGATTAAGCAAAAAAAAAAAGGATTAAATAATCAAAACCTTTCATAAGACCACAATATTCAGTCACAGCTACTGATGAGCAGCTGTGCTGAGCTCACTGGGGTGCAGGATCAGGCTCCTGGCTTCAGTTCCAGGACAAGGTTATAATTTCATGTCATGTTGTCAGTCCATTCTTAGCAAGAGCCCACAGAAAATGGTTTTACTGTCCAATTTGAACAGAAGAAGCATCTCTATAAAGCTTGGCATTTCTAAATGTAGAAGTAAATATTTCAGCAGTCGTCAACTGTAAAGCTTAATATGAAATTACAAAATAAAAAAAACAAAACAAAACAAAAGAATCCTGGGATAGTAAGACAAGATAAAATCTCAGGCTGTTTTGATTTCCCCACCCTTCATATTAATGATGAGAAATTGGCAACTTCAGTGCCTCAGCTGCATAACAGCACAGAGCAGATGCCAAGTTCAGGCCAAAACTTGTTGCAGGGTTTCGGGTTGCATCTTGCTGCATTTTTGTTGGAAAAAAACTCCAACTGCACGTGAATCCCTCCCACAGCTCAGGGGGGACTCGCAGAGCTGCTCAGGAGCTCCCTGTTTGACAGGACACCTTCGTGCTGTTCAAGGACAGGGTCTCCACCTGGTTTTTTCTGCAAGGTTTGCCCCTTGTGCCTTTCCTGCAGGGCTGTGAAGCACAAGGCACGGCAGGGACGATGACAGATGTCAATCATGTTTCACTGGGTTGAAAATAAACCCCCTTTTTTTAGCAGCCTGCTAAAAAAAGCAACACCTGCAGAGCCCAGTCATAAACACCAGCTGGATGTTCACAGTGAGTTTCTGTTCTTAATAGCTCAGAATGAATTCCTCTCTGAAATCTCAAGTCACTCTTCTGGCAAAATAGGGAAGACCCAGCCTGACATTCTTGCTATGACCATGGCAAAAATAAGCATAAAGAAAACCCACTTCTAACTCAAAGACAGCAATTTCAAGCATGCTTTAAACACCTTAAACAAGATGAAAACCTGTGTGGTTCTGCTGCTTTCCAGAACACCAGCAAACCCCCCCATGCAATTCAGCTGCTTTTTTTTTTTTTTGTAAACAGAATAAAACCCCAACAAGCCCCTTGCCAAAACTGTGCACGTAAAAATGGGGAAAAAAAACCTGCTATGTGAACATATCCCTCCTTGCAATGGGATATGGCAGAGGGGGAGCTTAGGAATTGCAGCCACTTGGGAATCCAAGTCTTGATGTGGTGAATTCTGTGGGGGAAGAGATCCTGCACCTCTCTGGTACCTGACAGAGAACCTCCTGCAAGGACAACCCCAGTGGGACTGCAACAACACTAACGCAGCAAATAAATAGGAAAAAAGTAATGCTATTTATTAGAATTCCATCTCTGAATGATTCTGCTTAAATTAGAATGCCAGATAAACGAGCTTGGATAGAAATGTGCTTGCTCTCCCAAGATTTGGGCTTTTAAAAAAACATTTCCTAAGAATCAATTTTTATGGTTTTTTTTTTTTAAAAAGCAGTTTTGCAATTTGATAAAAGCCATAAATTAATACTGTATGGAGATGATTAATATCCTATGCTAGTGGTCAGTGACCTTTTGTAAACACCAGCCAGATCCTAGCAAAACTGGCCAGAAAAACTGTCACAGGCCTTTTGAACGAGCAGTATTTCTTTCCAACAATCAGATTCTTAAGCGTTTTCACAAAACCTTTTTCCTATTTTCTTTTTTTTTTTTTTACATATATACTTTATTTTAAACCTAATACCTGAAAACATAAACAAACCCTCAAACCTCTTCCACTAACACTAAAATCCACAAGGCAACTCACTCCTGTTGGCCGCAACTACGAACGCTCTCGCGGTGAGAGACCCCACTCCTGCCAGGATCTCCTCCCCTTCCCTCCCTCCCTTCCTTCCATCCCTTCCCAACCATCCAGGCACCCTCCTGTGGAGGTGGAGAGGGAGTGAGGGGCAGGGGGAAGTGGCACAGTGCACTGGCAGTTCCCTCTCTACGTGCGATTCAGCGTCTGGAAGATTCGGGAGATCTGTAACATCACCGGCCCCGTCTCGGGATCGTTCATCCACTGAGTGCTGTTCAAGGGGTTTTCAAGCATATCCTCGAAGGCTGCCAAGAAATAGGGATTGCAAGTGTTAGTCCTTCAATGTTTGGGAGGTTTCAGGATAGTGAGAAAGAGCTACAGCTCAAAGGGGGTGCCCAGAAATGGTGGGGATGCGCGTTGTGCGTTCCCAAGGCTCCACAGCCTGGGATGGTGCGACAGGCTCTGTGCTTTCCTCCTTTCTCAGCACTAAATCCACTGCAGACTGTGATTAAATACTCAGCCTGGATTAAAGGCCAGCCCACAAAACCTCAAGGGCGTGGGGTTGAAAAGGTAAAGCCTTAACAAACGTGTCCAGGCCTCGGTCTCCAGGATCACGCCACGAGATTTATCCATTCCTGGACACTCTCCTGCAGCTCCACTCCTCTGACCAAAGCTTTTCCCACATCCCAGCCTGGATTTCTTGCACCAATCTCCTTTTTTTTTTTCCTGACAGTTCATGGAAAGCCCGGTCACCCTTTGCCTGTTCCCTGTGCTGTCCTTTGGCTGCCCCGTGGATCCTCTGGAGAGGAAATCAAACCAGCAGAAGCAGCAGCAGATGTGCCAAGGGCTGCACAGAGCCAGCACAGGTGTAGCCCTTTAAGCTTCCAAATCTCAGCACTTTTATATTTTAATAGAGGCTCCTGAAGCCACCAGGGAAGCAGCAGCATCTTGTTCCTCCTTCCTGGTGTCTGGAGAGGCAGGA
This sequence comes from Cyanoderma ruficeps, assembly GCA_008694505.1. NCBI lineage: Eukaryota > Metazoa > Chordata > Aves > Passeriformes > Timaliidae > Cyanoderma > Cyanoderma ruficeps. The sequence goes on from VZDJ01000051.1 coordinate 2,215,079, forward strand.
ATGTCAGGGGGGCAGAAGGGGAAAGGCTGGGTGTGCAGAAAAATTACCTCAATTTCTGAGCAGGGACAGCGGTCCAGATATTGAATTAATATTCTGTCTTTACAATAAGCTTTGCTGTTTGTTTGCATTTTTTTACTGTTTTCTTTTACTGTTTCTAGTTTTGACTCTTCTGTTCATGCTGAAGGAACCAGACAGCAAGAGCTGAGCTGCAAATCTGGCAGAGGAACGGGCCAGGCACTGATCTAAGCCCTGTGACAGCCACTGAGCTGGGCTCCCGGACATTTGGAGCCAGTCATCACAGAATGGGACAAAAAAAGCAGCTGCACAGTCACCAAAATGTCAGTGTTGTAAGAGCCTGGCCCAAGGTCAGGGTTAATTTTCCCAGGAGTGTCAGNCTGAGCAGGGACAGTGGTCCAGATATTGAATTAATATTCTGTCTTTACAATAAGCTTTGCTGTTTGTTTGCATTTTTTTATTGTTTTCTTTTACTGTTTCTAGTTTTGACTCTTCTGTTCATGCTGAAGGAACCAGACAGCAAGAGCTGAGCTGCAAATCTGGCAGAGGAACGGGCCAGGCACTGATCTAAGCCCTGTGACAGCCACTGAGCTGGGCTCCCGGACATTTGGAGCCAGTCATCACAGAATGGGACAAAAAAAGCAGCTGCACAGTCACCAAAATGTCAGTGTTGTAAGAGCCTGGCCCAAGGTCAGGGTTAATTTTCCCAGGAGTGTCAGTGCACAAAGCTCAAGTGCCATTAGTGGGAGCTGGAAGTGCCCAGCACCTCTGAAAGGCTCCTCATTAATACCCTGCTCAAGGTCATGCAACCTGCCTCCAGGAAAGCCCAAAATAAAATCCAGATCTCCCCTTCCAGCACTTGAACTATTTTCTTTTACACAGACTCACAAGCTTAAAAGTGAAGATTTATCGATATTCTGTAAGGAACTCATTAAATGCAAACCCTCATTTTTAAAACCTGTGACATAAGCAATTTGCAGATGTATCATTAGGAATTTATTCTCTGATGTTCATCCAAGCTCCACAAGCTCCTATAATGGCATTTCATTTTCTATTTATACTGAGCTGCAGTGTGGAACCCCTGTTGGAAATGAAGAGACCATTTGTTCAGAAATCAAGAGTGGGAAGGTTCTGCTCTTGAATTATTTAAAGGCTTGCAAACTCTCCTAATTACATTTAAAGTAGTATTTTTAAAGGCTCTCTTGAATGAGCTGTGCACACAGCCTTCATTTAAAAGCATTGCTTCAAACAAGTTTTGAGGCCAAAGATTAAATGCAAAACTTTTTTTATATCTACGTGACAGAGCCAGTCATTGTTCTGTGTTGTCAAAAAAGCAATTCCTCAGGGATTTGAGGCTCTGTCAGGCTCCTCAGCTGGGCACATGCTGTGCCCACAACTTTTCTGCCCCTGAGCACACAGACTTCACCACAGAGCTCAAACCCAAGCAAGGGGAAGGCTGTTTTCCCATTTTATCCCCATTTGGACAGGCAAAGCCTCAGCTCAGCCTTCTTGTTTGGATACCTCTCCACAAGTTCCCTTCTGTCTCAGTGCTCAGGCCTCACACACAGGGAGCTGCACAGCCAGCCTTGTTTTCTCTGTGAAATAATCGGAGTTCTAGACAGACATTCCTGATTTCCCCCCCTGCCCTGTGGCCAAAGGGAGCACACAAAAGGTCTCCTAAATCCACAAAAGCATTGCAGCCAGCAGCTATTAAAGGTCTGAGTTCAGCAAGTGTAATCCTGGGGAATTAGAATCATTCCTGGGACAGCCCCAAGGCCTGCCCTGGCTTCAGCTGAGCTGCAGGATGAAGCAAACAAACAGCAGAGCTGCTGCAAGTGAGGAAAAGGCTCCAGAGCTGCCCAAATCCCCCAAAGGGGGTTGTCATCATCACCTCTGCTTTGGTTTCCTGGCAAGTTCAGCAGGAACCCACACAGGACTTACCTAGTAGAGTTTTAGGGTTGGTGAGCCCTAATTGTACCACTGGGTTTTCTAAGATGGCTTGGAAGAGAGGGCTGTTGGTGTCAATGCCCTTATCTAAGTCCTCTGGAGAAGGTTTTCTGTCTCCCAGCAGCCACTCACACTGAAAGAAATCAGCAGGAACATCAGATATCATTACAACCAAAGCGTCTCTACTCAAAAGTTTTGCTAATGTGGCATTTTAAAATTATTTTTTCCCTCTGCCAGTTAAAAATACTTTTCCCTCTCTCAGTTAAAGCCTGAGCTGTACGTTTTTTTTTTCCCCACACATTCATTTGTACCATCCAACCCAAAATCCTCTCTCCAACAGTAGCCAGCATTGGATACTGAAGAGAGGATTCCCTGGCTTCCAGCTGTGTCCACAAAATTTTCCTTAATATATGGCAGGGGACTAATCAATCTCGGAAAAACTTCCTGTTTTCTGATTCCAGAAACTGTGGAAGCATTGCTGCTAAATGGTAATTTACACACTGCATGGCTTGAATGTCTCCTGGATCATTTATTCCTGTCACAAACCACTCCCTATCCTTGGGAACACCTTCTCCCTCCTCATGGCAGCACAATCTCTTTTGCAGACTGTGCTGAGGGAGTTTCTCCAAAGCTTTTGGAAAACCCAGCCTCAGCCTCACACACCCCAAGCTCCCCTGAGGAGCCCAAACCCTTTGTAGTCATTCCAGCTGCGTATCCAACTTCAAGGAGGCGCAGAATTTGTGCTCCTGAATCTTCAGCAGGAGTTTTCTTTATGACAGATCAGAACACGATCCGGTTCCAGGATGAGAAGCATCAGTGGGATGCAGGAATGTCGTACTCACGGCTGCGTTTTGCTGGTTGTTGTTCACTCTGAGTGCGTCCACCACCTCCTTCTCATCAAATCCCATCTCCATCAGGGCAATGACAGCCTAGGGAAGAACCCCACAGCTTCACCAATGTCACATTTACACCAGACATGAGAGCAATCAGATCCCTTCGCCCTCTGTGCACAGCTCTTTGTGAGGTGAAACCCTCTCACTGTTTCCCTATGCAGAGCCCTCAGTAATTTTACTAACAAAGTTTTCAAATACTCTATATTGAAAGTGTCTTTATTATGGAAGAAGAAAAAACATCTTAGGAGTGGAGGTAGTTCCTACCCTCAACACTGGAAGCTGAATGCAAGGCAAAGAGCAAGTGCACCTGGGGTAAGAAAGAGATGGAAAATGAGGGGAAAAAGCCTCATTTTGGAACTCCTGTCACAAAGCTCTTGGTCACAGCTCACTGACAGACCAGCCTTGATGTGCATTTGTGGTTCTATTCACCCCATTTAATTTCACCTCCCAGATTTCTTACGCTGCTGGTGAGTGTGATGTATTCACACAAACACACCCAGATAATGGTACGAGAATGTTTCATTGTTTAGAAATTGCACCCAGGCCATCAAATGCATCTGCAGCTCTTAATCCAAATCCAGAACAACCAGCTGTAAACCCAAGGTGCCAGATGTCACAGAGCCCCTCCTGGTGTGTTCCCAGTGGGAGAACAACACATTCCCACTGGTGGTATTGCTGTGTTCTGAAAAGAAGGGCAGCTTCTGTCCTTGCTGCTAAACTTCAATCTGCTGGTGGTGCTATGCCTTGTTCCCTAAAACAACAATGTTCTTCTGGCCTTTCCACAGAATCATGGAATGGTTTGGGTTGGAAGGGACCCTGGAGATCATCCAGTTCCAACTCCCAGCCAGGAGCAGGGACACTTTGCATTAGTCCAGGTTTTCTGAGCTCCATCCAGCCTTTTCTACAGCCAAAGGATCTACTTCTATCCTGCCACCCTTTCTTCCCAGGCTGCAGTGGAAACAGCAATGCCGGGGTCTGGAGCTCACTTCAGCCCCCTCAGAGAGTTTCCAGGTGCAGAAGTAACAGTGCCTTTCATGGAGATCCTGCTATCCCAGACACTAATGCATTCCTGAGGTAAAATCCCTGAATTTAAACACCTGCACTGAAATACTGCCAAGCCAGCACAACACCCATCTACCCAGAGGTCCCATTCCATTTATTCACTGAACATTTATCTGGATTTCATGGTGCCCAAAACACCCCTCCCAGCCCCATCAGCTCCTCAGGGGATAGGCAGCACCCACCCGTGGGTCTGGACGAAACTCTCTTTTCCTCCGGATCTTCTTGAAGATTTCCGTCAGCTCATCCTTGGCCTCTTCCCCGCCCTCCTCCGAGCTGGGACCCGCAGCTGCCTCAGCAGAGGAGGCAGCACCTTCAGCTGGGCCTTCTGCAGGAGCCTGGCCTGGCAGAGGAGCATCCACAGAAGGGTCATCAGCGTGTTCTATCAACCACTCCATGGCCTGGGTCACGGACATGCTGCAAAGCACAGGGGAACAGCAGCATGAGGAATCTCCGGGTGTGACAGCACAGCTCCACAGGTATTCATTTATTCCCGTGGTGGATGCACTCACGGGTCAATTAGTACCTGAAAACTCATAAATAAAGTTTTGGAGCAAATCTCAGAGCACCTCAGTTCTCTGGGCATCCACAGTTGTCTCCGAATCTGGCTACAGAGATGCTCCAAGTCCAGCTTGGAGCTGTAACCCAGATTTTAAAAGGTATTTCTGAGGGAGTCACCTCACTGCCTGCAGCATCTGCTTTGTTTCCCAAAGAAGCACTGGCTGTTTGCAACTGTGGACAGAACTGCCAACAAAGCATGTTCCAAATCTGCACTGGAGCCACATCTCAGGTGCCAAGAGCTCCGTTCCTCAGGGAGAGGGAGTAGAACACCAAGGTGTGACACCATCACTTGCTGTGCACTGTAACTGCTCCAGCCAAGGGATCCTCAGAGCTCCCAAACACCTCTTCCCACCAGGTAAAAAGGGAAAAGCAAAGATAACAACAGTGCAAAGAACGTGTAATTCCATTTAACACACAGGAGTCATTGCATGTTCATGGAAGGGAAAGCCTTTGCCTATTTGGCTTTTCTGTTACAACATGAAAGCTGCAGGACAGCAAGAGAGAAAACCTTCCTGAAATACTGGGAAAGTGTGACTGGAATTTGTTGTGGATTCCATCACCAAGAATGGCCTTAGCAAACCCCTCTGAGGAGTGAGGCAGTACAGTGGCTGCTCTTGGGGCACGAGAAGAACTACATAACCTTCTGTTTTAGAGCAGTTTCTCCCTGGACTTCACAATATTCTTGGAATTTTTTAAAGATCAACACACAGTGTATACTTCTACAGAAAGGTCAGTGTGGATGGGCTAAGTTTTCCCTTTCCTCTGTAAAATCTGACTTTGAAAGGTGAAGAAAAAGTGGGTTTGATCCTTGGAAATAGTGGCACCTGGGAGCTCTGTGACCCACAGACCTCGCAGATCACATCCAGCCCTGATCCCCCTTCCCCGTGCCACCTGCACGTGCCTGAGGCAGCACTTCCTGGAGTTCTTTCTCCAACCTCGACTGAGCTGACCCACAAAAGGAGACAAAAAAGATGCAAATGTGTGTTAAAGCAGCAGCAGTAAGTGGCAGGCAGGGGCGGGAACACTCACTGGTTCAGGCGCAGGGCTTTGACAGCTCTGCTCTCTGGGAAACCCATCTCAGTGAGCTGGCGCAGAGCGATCTCGTCCACCCTGTCCTCCTCATCCTCATCCAGCATGGCTGCACACACACAGACAAAACAGAGCTCACATAAACCCCCTGTGTCAATGGAATGGCATGTGTTGAGTTCAACCCCCATTCTCTCTCCCATCCCTCCTTTTGTTCCTGCCCCCAGTTTGCCACCTCATCATGTAATTTGCTGCGCTCAGCCCGCTCCGGCTCAGATTGATTCCTCCAGGACAAAGACTTTGTCCAGATGTGTTCAAGATCTCAAACAAAAGGCCACTAACTCTCACATCACCATGGGATTCCCACACAGTTAAATATATGAGATTCACTGAAGGTCTGTTAAGCACTTCCCTAGAAATTAAGTTGGATTTGGCTGTAGCATTTCCGACCAACCCAATTAACAGCCACCATTTCTCCTCATTTTACTACATCCTTGTGAATTTTCAACTATTCCTTACCATCCCTACTAATAACTTTTAAATGGAACTTCTCACCCATCTCAAAGGGACCTTTTATATCCGTGACTTTTATCCACAAGGTGAAACTCTTGCCACAAAGTTTCCAGGAGCTTGGCTGCCACGTCAGTGTCTGAACTTCACCCTGAGCCCATTCCTACACTCCAAAACCAAATTCCCAGGATTGAACTGGCAACTCTAAAGGTATGTTCATACCATTTGCCTTCTTAAATAGTTCCACTGCATCAGGGTTCAGTGCTAGCAATTTCTGTGCAACTTCTATGAGAGACACTAAAATCTTCCGGAGCTCTGTCTGGAACTGCAAGAAAGGAAACTGTCAAAGTATTTAGACATGAAGTTACCAGCCACCAGTGAATCTTAATGTAGCTATTGTTAGTAACACAGCCTGGCCCTCTGTACACAAAGTTGCTTTATTAGGGCTTTATTTTCATTGTTTAGTCTCTCAGGAGGTCTGGGACCTTCCTGTGAAGTGTTACATGGAAGCAAAAGCTCCTGGGCAGAAAGATCCTTTTATTTCTACCACACCCCATGGGCAGCGGTCAGGGAAAGGAAATAAACCTCAGGAAACTCCTGAATTATTTAAGACTGAAGAAATAAAACCCCATAACTTCACATTTGCCAGATCCTGAATATGTTCTGAGGCTTTTTCCAAGCACAACCAAAACATTTTAAATCGTAATTTAGGACGATATTTTATTATCCCTAAATACCACAAGCTGCGTCTAAACCTTAAGCTATTTAATACACGTTACAGACATCTGAATTTCTCTTAGGGAGAAAAGAGAACTGCATTCAGAGAAAACTTAATATATAAATATCAAAGAGCCTGTTTGGATGTTGGTGTGTGAGTCCAGACAGAGGCAGGACTTACATCCCTCATGTTGTGGTGGGTGACGGTGCGGTCCACGCTGCGGGCAGGCAGGTTGGCGGTGGCTTTGAGGATGGCATCCTTGTCAGGAGCCTTCTGCTCCTGCTTCCTCTGCAGGGAAGGGAACAGGAGAAGGTTTCATAAGCCATCAGCCACAGAGGACACAGCACAGAGTTTCATCTCCCTCCCCAAGAGGCTTGTAATGCCATGGATTAACGGCTCCAGTGTCATCCTGCAATTACAGAGCTCAGCCGGGCCTGCTGGGCTGCCCCACCTTCAGTCCTCACATCCAAACACGCAGGGAAATTCCAGCATAAAGAGGGACAGTGATGGATCCCAGAGAACTTGGAGGCCTCTGAGTTTATGTGATACATCAGCGTGCATAAACACCATCCTGACCTTCAGGAACAGCTCCAATAAAACAAAATAAAACAGTGAGGGGCAACATTCCAGCTCCAGAGGCTGGTTACAGGGTGACAAGCCACACAGAGCTAAAGGCAGAACACAACCTGACAGCAAGCCAACGTATTTCTTTGGGTTTTCTAACAAACTAAGGCACTTGCTGAACTGTATTTTAGTTACTAGACATTTGTTCAAAGATTAATTCCATGACATTTTCACAGAGCGTATCCGTGTGTCTTATTTTAAGGCAAACTTTCTCAGAACGAGAAAGCTAAAAATGCAAAATCAGCCTCCTCTAAGTTTGGAAGAAATAGGAAGCAATTCGTGTAGAATTTAACTGCCAGCACCTGCCTCTCCAAGGAGAGTACATCACAGTAACCCTTCCACAACCCATCAATAAATCAGTTAATCCAAAGTGTTTCAGACTCACCTTCTCCTCTGCAACCACATCTGCCATCTTGGGGAGCAGCGTCGGCGCTCGCTTCTTGACCAGGAGCAGCACGTCTGTGAGAGAAGGACAGGGTCAGAGAGGCTGGGACAGCACCTCCTGCAGCACACCCCTCCAACTGAACTGCCCCTGGAGATTAATTTTGTGTTAGTTCCATTTATTTAGCTTCCGACGTCAAAGCGGAGAGAAAAATCTTAAAATGTTTTGAATCTGTCGGATGAAACCCGAGCGGTTGCTTGGCAATCTCCAACCCAGACAAGCTCACCTCTGTCCTGAATGTTCTCCTCCAACACTGTTTTGGTGTCTGTCAGCACCTTCTCAGAAGTGGCGTGGATCAGCTTATGATGTGTCACAGTTTTGGGATCCTCCAAGCTGCCAGGAACACACTGCAGGAGACAATAAATACCGCAGATCAGGAGAGAGAAACAAGGCTCCTGGTGAACCACCTGGCCCTCAGGATCCTCCACATACAAACTGTGCATCCTTTCCTGGCTTCTCAAGAGCTTAAGCCAGAGGTCAGTGCACATAAAGCATTTTATTAAAGAAAATGAGGTTTGATTTGTGCCTGTGTGAGTGGATTGGTGCTTTCTCAGGACATCTCTCTCAGGCTAAATTCTGGAAGTGGTGGAGATTTGGAGCAAAGCAGGGATACTCCAGGACCCACCGCTGTGTTAATTCTGATCACTGAGGCCCCTCACTCCTGGTGAGCAGCAACTGGTTTCACCAAGTAAAAATGCAAATCTACCAAGAGCAGCAGGGCATTACAGGAGGGAAGGCTGGAATGATGCGTGTTCTCATTGGGAGTGTCCAAACAGGAACAGACTCCCTGCTTCACCTCATAATCATTATTTACTCCCAGAGTAAACAAGGCACTGCCAGCAGTGATTTTGGTTTATCTGACCTTAAACTGGGCAGTTTCTGCACCTTGTTTCAGGCTGAAATAAACAGATTTGGCTGCTGGAGCCCTAACCTGGGTTCCTGCTGAAAGGGCTGAACTAAAGTTCCATTCACAGCTCTTCCTCCCAACCATAAATAATCAGAACACAATGGATTTTTTTTTTGTGCTCATTCCCTTATTGCAATTCTAAACTGCATGTCAATTAATTCACCAGGAAATCAGTTCAAATCCTAAAAAAAGAGTGCTCACACAGGCCCTGAGCTGCCTCCTCCTCACACCAGAGTGGCTCCAGATGCTCAGTGAAAGATTTCAGGAACATTATTCCATCAGTGCATCTAGAGGCTTCCAATTTGTTGGAGTGCAAAAAAAGAAAGCAAAGTGCTCGCAATTCCTGCCGGGCAAAATTAGAAATAACCACCTGAAATTGCTGCTGCTGTCCTCTCACCACGAAACAGGAGTCTTCACACTGACCTTGCCTGCTCTGCTCACAGCAAACACCTTTTAATGACACTTCTACATGTTTTTACCAAGCTACTTCCACCATGTCTGCAGAGGAGAGTGTCCACCTTCTGTGCAACAGAGCCACTGCCAGAAATCCCACCGAAATCCCGAATTTTGGTGGAGCATTTAGTGCTGTCCATCACCAGCAACAGAGCCACTGCCAGAAATCCCACTGAAATCCCGAATTTTGGTGGAGCATTTAGTGCTGTCCATCACCAGCAACAGAGCCACTGCCAGAAATCCCACTGAAATCCCGAATTTTGGAGGAGCATTTAGTGCTGCCCACCACCAGCCTCCTGCAAAAGGAGCTTTTTCAGCCCCTCACCGCCTTTCCTGCTGACTGCAACCATGGAAAGCTCAGCTCCCTGCTGTTTGTCCAAACAAAACACTCTTGCTTCCAAGACAATTGTTGTTTGGACAATCCAACAAGGATTCCAGCCCCTCAGCTGAACCTTTGGGTTTGGTTCTGACGCCTCACTGAGACTGAGGTGAGAATATCTGAGCCCTGCTTGGTCTGACAGGAGCTCCTCAGGAACCTTCCAGCTCACCAAGTGCTGAACTGAGGCCAAAGAACACATTAACAGCCGGGAGCACCTCCTGTAATGGAGCTGATAAGGGGCCCAAAAGGCCTGGGGACAGCAGTGGAACGTCTCTGCAAGCTCAGAACGTTCCTGCTCCAGATCCTGAGGGAAAGAGGAGCTGAAAAGGGCAGCTGGGAGGGGTCTTTATCTCCCCCAGCACATAGAAAGGAGGATGTGGGGACAATCATATAATAAATGTGGGCAGATCATAAAACTAATCAGGTGAAAGATTAAGCAAAAAAAAAAATTAAAGTTCTGTGGATACCAATTCTTATTTTCCTGATCTTCTTCTCACTTTAATAACAACTGCAGAGAATAATGGGGCACTACAGACACCAAAAAGGCTGCTGAGTGAAACACTGGGCTTATCTTCACAATTTAAATGCCCTGGAGAGAGAAAAAACCACCTGACCAGCAGTGCCTTTACTCATTCTCACCTCTTCTTTTTAATTCTGGAGTTCCCAGCAGGGGACAAACATTTGTCACAGGTGCCCCAGCAACTGCTGAAACCCTAAGCCCTGGTGATGCCAAACACCTCTTGCAAAGCTTGGAATCGTGGTAAACCACAAGGCTTTGTTTGTTTTAAAATACAAAAAAAGCTTTCTTTTGGTTTTCTTTTAATAAGAGAAACATTTGAAAACAGACCTGACACTCCCTCCGATCAAACTTGGATGGCTTAAACCATCTCTTTAAACAAATGCTTCAGGTAAGGGGGAAAAACAGTGGCAGAGGTTTATTTCTTTGTCTAACTAAAGACCCCAAACCATCAAATTTGGGGGAAATAAAGACATCAGGAGTGGCACTTCAGAGATCCGCCAGCATTTGAAGGTTAGGGAGGGAAAAGTGGCCACTTCCCCAGTTGCAACCTGCTCCAGACATCTCCCTCTGCTTCCTGAAAGAATGATCTCAGAGATATTCAGGAACATGATCATCAGTCTCTTGGAAGAGGTGCCTGCAGAAATTATCTCAAGGTGTTATCGAGATTCAGCCCATGAGCAGGAGCCGCGATTTTTCCAGGTCTACTTCCCCCCTCCATAAACTATTTATTATCCATTATGGTTATGGAAATCCACCCCAGGATGGATTTTTGCACAGAGCAGCAGAGATTGAAATCAAATATCACCCTGAGTTATCAAATTGCCTCTAAACCTGCTCTCTGTCAGTGTCCTCATCCTGTACAACTCCATCCCTCTCTCCCTGCACTGGAAGGTTCCCTGGGCATCTTTATTTCACCCAGGAAATAAAACCTTTAACCCTTCAGACAGGAGTTAAGTGGTTACAAATAACAGGGATCTTCTCCTATTTCACTGGTTATGTGCAAAAAAAAAAAAGTCTGTGCAAGACTTTAAAGGCAACCCCCACCCACCATTAAATGTGATTTAGTGAATTGTGATTGAGTGAATTGTGATTGAGTGAATTGTGATTTAGTGAATTGTGATTTAGTGAATTGTGATTTAGTGAACTGTGCTCCCAGAGGGAGGAGTTGAGGCCCCAGCTTTTGCCAGCTCCGGAGTTCCACGTTTCTGAGGCAGAAATGCAGCAGGTCAGGAGTGCAGCTGCCAGGCCGGGCCGTGCTGGCCCCTGTCACCATGTCACACGCTGCTGCTGTCAGTCAGGACAGCAAACCCCAGCTGTGCCCGAGCTCCCAAACCCAGCCCGGGGGGCTCTGACAGCCCCGGCTCTGGCACTGACACACCAGAGAATCTGTGCTCTGCTCTGCTCCCACAGCCCCTGCCCTGCTCTGGGCACGTTTTCCCTTCCACGCAGTGAGCCTTTGGGCATCTCCATCAAGATGTTATTGTTTAAAGCACAGGGAAAGTGTTGGAAGAGGTTTGATCTCCCCCCAAAACACGCCTCAGTTGTTCCAGTGCCAGCACAGGGTGAGGCTGCATTGAGGTTTTAACAGAACAGGTGATTTCTCCTCCTCAGTTCCTACCTTCCTTCTTTGTTCAGACTCAGAAACAAACTGCTGCTCACACCCAGCGGTTCACAGAGCACGGGCAGGAGCTGGGGATCCCTGACACCGCTGCAAACTCGGTAACCAAACATTACCCAGGGATTTCTACCCAAATCCTCCTTTACCAACACAGAAAACTCTCCAAAAGGGGGTTTTATTTCCATATAGAGCAGCTTCACGTAATTCGGAGGAAAAAGCCGACACAGCAAAGCAGGATATAAAGCCACCTCTTCACCCGAGCTGATTTTTTCCCCTCTTTTAAAAGCCATTTACAGCGTTGGAAAAACCAGTTTTGCTCACGGGACAGTCCTCCCTTCCTCCCGACTGTTAATTCCAGTCGTTCCCTCGGTCCCTGATGTTTTCCAGCCCCAGCCCCGCAGGGTTTTGGGCGTTCCCGGTGGCTCAGCCCGGTCCCGACCCGCCGGTCCCCGCTCCTTACGTGCTTCAGGCACCGCTCCTTGAGCTTCTCCACCGTGGTGTCCTCGGACACCTCCTCCAGCCACTCGGCGCCCTCCATGGTGCACACATGGAGCCTCAGCACCTTCCCCGCAAAGATCTTCTCCTCCTGCACGAACATCGCCCCCGGTCCCGGTCCCGCCGCTCCGCCGCCGCCGCCGCCGCCTCACCAGGCCCCGGGCAGCGCCGCACGCTCCCGCCCGCCCATGAAGGTGACCCCGCCCGGCCCGGGGGAGCGGCGGCCCGGCCCGGGCGGCGCGGGGAGCGCGGCGGTGCCTGTGCCCGGCCCGGCCCTGCCCGCTGTCACCGCCGGTGTCACCGCCCGGACCCCGCCGTCCCTCCGGGGACACGGCGGCGCTCCCGCCGCGGTCGGAAACGGAAATGCTGGGCACCGCCGGCGCATGCCGGGAGATGGAGTTCTACCGCGGTGGGCTCCTCCGGAAGTGCAGGCGTAGGAAACCCACCCCCTTCACGCCCCTTGGCGGGCAGTTGAGGTTTTCAGTCTTTAATAAACCTTTAATAAACCTTCAAGAAACGATTAATGACATGTAATGGCGTTTAATGACGCTTAAGACCGTTTATCAACGGCTCCTCCGCGCCGCAGTTAACATGGAGCTGCTCTGATGGATTGTGGGATCGCGGTTTCTCGGCCCATCCCGGTGCGCGCTGGGACTGCGGCGCTGCCCGGTGCACGCCGGGAGTTGTAGTTCCGTCCCGCGGGGCTTGGGGAAGGGTGTCCGTATGGCGGCCCGGGCAGGGCTGAGGGGTCGCGGACACTCCGGGGACACCGGGAGGCACCGGGGCGATGCCGCTGTCCCGAGCGGGGCGGGATGGAGCGGCCGAGGGCAGCGGGCGTTCCCCCGCGGGCCGTTAGAGGGGGCCCGCGGGCCGCCGGTTCGCGGCCCGGTGCCGTCCTTCCCCGTGGGGTTCAATTCCCGGCCGGCGGGACTTATTTCTTTTTATATTTTGTTATTAAAAATTTTTAATGCGTTATTCAAACCGTGTTATTTCCTACCACTCGTGCCCGAGCTGGCCAATCGTTTGGGTTTGAATCTAGCGAGCGTTACAGAGCAAAATTTTCACAAGTTTATAGTACCTGTTTATTTAAATTAAAAGCCATAAATTCCCTTAAGAAGTGGCTCTCCGGCTTTCCAGCTGCAGAGTGTGTGGGCTTCTAGTTCAGACAGCCCCAAAACACATCTGTCCCAGTTGTGTCACATCTGTCCCACTTGTGCTGGATGGGGAATTCTGCAAAGCAGCCACGGGGAGCACCAGGATCTGCCTGTGCCCGGCAACAACAACAAAAGTCCCAACACAATCCACTGAAAAGGGCTGCCCGTGCTCTCTCTGCACACCACAAATTCTCTGGCTTGTTTTCCCACTCTTTCCTGCAGCCTGAAGTGCTGTGGGGTTTTTTTTATTATTATTTATTTTGTGTTAAATACACCATTAAAGGGGGCTTGAAATGAAAACAAAAAGGGGGCTGCAGCTGCTGGGGTTTTATGGATTCATGAAATGGAGCTGTTCTTATTCCGAAAATGAGAGGAATCTGTGGTATATTCACCCCTGAGAGCAGCCCTGCAGTGTCCACGCTGCATGTGGGGCGTGGAGTTGGTTAAACGGCAGCTGAAACGCTCTGGAAGAAATAAATCCTGATGGAATTAGGCCCAGAGACAACAAAGGCAATAAAGTGTTGTGTGAGGAGGAGCTGAGAGCTTTGGGGAGCCAAATCTCCATCCCGTCAAAAAGCAGAGTTAATTTGGGGCTGCAAATGCTGTCACACGAAGCCCCAGCCCTGGGTTGTGTGTCTGGGGGTCTTTGCTCCGGGATGCACCAGAAGCTCCCAGAGCTCAAACGGGACTTTTCTTATTCCAAGGAATCCCTTTCTGCTGTGCCCGAGCCCCGGAGCCCACGAGAGGGAGCAAATTCCTGCTCTGCCAACTCTTCTCCAGCAGCAGCTCCCTTTGGGAATAATCACGCGATTTTCCCTCTCCAAAAACCCTGGAGCCCCTGGGCTGGCAGGAGGGGAACAGCGCAGGTCCCGAGGGTGACAGTGGGGTGACCCCAAGTCCCGGCCACCAAATCCACTCCGAAAACTTCTCTTCCCTGCTGATTCCCGGTGGTTTTGCTCTCTGCAACTTTTCCCTGCTCTGTGGAGGGAGCTGAGCTCTGGGACTGGCTCGGGAAGGTGCCTCTCAGAGCCCCTGGAGATGAGGACAGCCAGGATAAGGCTTCGCTGGGAGTTATTTTGAAGCAGCCGGGGAGCAGGGAGTGATCTCCCGGCGGGATAAATCGGGTGCTGTGGAGCTCTTGGCGTGCACAGGACTCCCCACAGCCATAAAGGGGCTCTCAGCAGTCGCTGCTGCAAAGGAGAAGCAATATCTGGGGATGAATCTGGCGAAGAGGCAGGGGAAAAGGAAAAAGAAATTTCTCCTTTCTGGCCATCTCTTGCTTTGAAGCAGCGCTTGCCTAACAAAAGTGGAATACTTTATTTCCGTGCTTTGAATGCAGCTCCTGTGTGCTTGATAAAATGAACCCATAAAATTGCAAATACGAGGCAATTTGACTACTGATGGCTAATGCATCATAAAGGCCCGGGGAATGGGAGCATTTAAAAATACCCCATCTAAGCATTGGGCACTGCCTCCTTGCCTTGCTCTACAGCAGAATAAATAAACAATATGTGTCTATTACGTTGATATTGTCCAAAGCCAAAAGAATGAGTGCACAATGTGTTTGCTTGCTTTTTATGGCTGATCCATTATGCCCAGAGACCAGCGTGGGAATGAGAAGAGGGGGAGGAAAGGCTTCGAGGAAAGGAAAGGCTCCTCTTGTTTCACTTCCCCGGGAGGATTATTTTCTGTGGTTTCATCCAGCAGCAGGATCCTTTCCTGGTACCCAACCTTGGCCTGGGGCCTTACTCCAGTTTTGGGGTGACAGCAGAGCCAGGGGAGAGGGGGCAGAGCCCACAACACTCAAACACCCCCTGTAGTGCAGGGAAACAGCTGGAGAGCAGCTCAGCGTTAGTGTTGGTTCCTGCAGGAAACAAAACACCAGGGAGCCAACAAGGAGCACAAAAAGAGAATTTTCACAGGGGTGGAGTGCCAGGACAAGGGGGGAATGGCTTCAGAGAGCAGGGTTAGATGGGATTTGAGAAAGGAGTCCTTCTCTGTGAGGGTGGGCAGCCCTGGCACAGGTTTCCCAATCCCTGGAAGTGTCCCAGGCCAGGTTGGACGGGGCTTGGAGCACCCTGGGACAGTGGGACGTGTCCCTGCCCATGGCAGGGGTGGAACGGGATGAGTTTCAAGGTCCCTCTCAACCCACCGGTTCTGGGATTCAAGGAGCAGAGGTGTGGGAGCAGGACCTGTGCCCTCCCCAGGGCAAAGCTTCCTGGGCTCATTTCTTCTCTTTTAAGGACTCCAAGGAGCTGATTCCAAACCAACCAGTGCTGGCAGAAGTGGGAACATCCAGCTCGGGGGAATCCACACCAGCAAACCCCGTAATCTCTTTTAAATTGTCTGAGAGTGGGAGGAATAAAAGAGAGTGAAAATTACACACCCTCCCCCCCACACACACAGCTTTTGCTGGGCAATCTCAGAATTTATCAAGACAACTCCTGTGGGATGCTCCATCATGTCATCCCAGACTTGTGCATCGACTCTTTTCCTGCCGCTGCCCAGGGAAAAAATATGATAACGAGGGGGGGGATAATGAAGCAGACATGTTTTCTCCAAATCAAACCCTCTCTCTCTTCGGTTGGGAGAAAAGGGTAAAGAACTTCCCCTTCACGATATTTTTCTCAGTAATGTGTTTTGACAATTTAATTTAGGAGTCATAGAGTAGCGAAGACAAAGTCACCCGGTGGGTGGACATCGGCGAGTTCAGTTGCCTTTGTGATGAATTGGTGATAGTACAGAGATGACAAAACAACACAGGGGGACAAGAAGGAGGCTGGCAGCACTGTCGGCAGCGTGCACAGGATAAATTGAACGCTACACTTCATCCAGGAGCTTCAACATTCCCAGGCATCCGGACGTAATTTATGAATCGCAATTAGCATTTTATTACGGCTCGTGCCCGAGCTGTGCCTATCGCTTGGGTTCAGGTTTTGCAAGAGTTGCAGAGCAAAGTTTCCCTGAGTTTAAAGCACCTATTTATTTAAATTGAAGTGATAAATACTCTGGCGAGTTTGCTTTGCTATTCTCCAGCTGCAGGGGTGGAGAATGTGGGTTTCTTGTGGAGAGGTTTCGGGGCTCTGGCAGCACACACGTGTTCTGCTTGTGTGGGACAGGCTGTCCCAGGAATGCTGTGGGGTGGGTGTAGGATCATCAGCAAAGCAGCCCTGGGGACCAGCAGGACCAGTCTGTGCCCCACAGCCCCAGTTTGGGGTCTCAGCTGTGTCCCTGCTGGGCTCTGAGCCTTCTCTGTGCAGCTCCCGCAGAGCCCATCCTCATCTTTTGGATCTGAAGTCTCCCAGATTTATTTCTCCTTTTCCTGAGACGTGGAAACTTCTCTCTCTTGCCCTTTGGCGACTTCTGCAGTCGGCCAGCAGAGGAGCAGCCACTCCTCCTGCTCCCTTCTCCATCCCGGCAGGGAAGCAGCGTCCTTCTGCTTCCCCTGCCCTGCAAACAGAAAATCTTCCTTAAAACCTTTCAGAAAATGTTGTTTTAAGCTGGGAACTGGAGGAGTTTGTGGGCAGTAATCACCAAATTGCCAGCACTGCTTCAGGACCCACAGCACCCCAGGAGGGTGCACAGTCAGGGTCAGGGATCCCTCTGCCCACCCTGGAGCCGATATCCCCGTCCAGGGACACGGATCCATTGTACAATTTAACTCCAGAGTCACTCTGAAAGGCCCCCGACCGTGTTCAAAACGACTCTGCAGGTTGTTATAAATATACAAAGCTTTTTGTGGGGATATTCATGAAATTCTATCACCACTTACCCCGGCTGGTAATGGCCTTGTTTATGTATGGGCTCTCTACCTGGCTTTGCAGCCTCTCCAAACACAATTCCATTACGGTGTTTAACTGCTCTATCAGTGTAGTACTTAGCTCTCTCTGCTTCCCAGCACAGCTCCTTAATGGCCAGGGAAGGTATTAGGCGCTGCAGTTTGTGAGTGTTCAAAAGAAAGTTCAAATCTCACGATGTCTTTATTTTAAAATTCATGGAATTTCTAAGT
The DNA here is from genome assembly GCA_008694505.1 of Cyanoderma ruficeps. NCBI lineage: Eukaryota > Metazoa > Chordata > Aves > Passeriformes > Timaliidae > Cyanoderma > Cyanoderma ruficeps. The sequence goes on from VZDJ01000051.1 coordinate 2,232,409, forward strand.
ACCAACTTGTAAGCCATGACCAAACAGTCATTTCTTTCTTAAACAGCTTTTTTTTTTTTTTCCCCTCCCTCCTCCTTCTTCTCCACCGGTTAACTTGATCTCCCCACAGCTCTGCAGATGCCAGTCCCTCCTTGTCCCACTGTCCTGTCCCCAACACCCTCGGGGTCTCCACCAGCTCTTTCCTGCCCAAGAGCAGCCACAGCCCACCCCAAGCAGGGGGACATTGCTCTGAGGACACTGTGGGGTCACTTTGGGGGTTTGCAGGTTGCTGTGGGGCAGGAAACCGGCTGTGCCCTCCCTGAGGAGCGCTGTGGGGAGCAGATCAAGGGGGAAAAGAGGATTGGAATTGAGGAGAATATTTAAAAGGATGTACCTGTGTGAGAAGGGTGGCAGGATCAGGCCGCTGGTGGTGCTGGGGGCACAGCAGGGCTGGGAATTGTCCCTGAAATCCTTCCTCAGCAGCAGCTGTGGTGGAGTGACCCCAGCTGGACTCCAGGTGCCACCAAAGCTGCTCCATCAGTGCCACCCTCGTAACCCTCCACCCTCAAACCCTTTCCCCACAAACCCGGCACATCAGCGTTCTCCGTTTTGGCACTGCGCGGATCCAGTCCCCAGATTTCTCCCCCGAACTGAGAAGAAGAAGAACCTTTCAACTTCATATCTGCAGTGCCCGAGCCCCACATCTCCCAGAGAACAAATCCCCACCTCTGCCAGCCACTGCCTCATCCATCAGGTGCTGCTTCACCTGCCGCTGTCACCCCGTGTCACCGTGGCATCTGGGTGGCAGGAGGCAGCTGGGAGGATTTGCCTTCCCTTTCCAGCTGATCAAGAGCATTTTCTCGTTTCCTCGCATGTTTTGGCAGAATGTCACAACTTAATTGTTGGAAACAAGAGCAGGAAATATTAGCAGCACCGGCACAATAGGATTTTAATTTAGCTTCAGGACAGAAATGGGTCTCTAGCAGAGTGCCAGGCTCCAGGATTGCCTGTGAGTACGAGGAGCCTGGAGTTTGCCTAATAGTTTGCACAACTGGGGTAATTCTGTAGGGATGCGAGGGAACTTAATTGGGCTCGTGCTTAAACACCCTCGTAATGCGAGGCACACTGCGTGCTCCCAGCGTCGTTATTAAACAGCCCATTTCACTTTTTAATGACCATCTTGGATCACTGTAACAGCGATCAGCAAATAATCCCGGACAAATAAACATCTGTCTTCAGTGTTCCCACAGCTGGGGCTGCTGCTGGGCTCTGACTCAGGCTGGGATGGAGGGACAGCAGTGCCCCCAGCCACGAGGGACCCCAAATAATCCCTCTGTGCCCAGGCTGGGGGGCTCACAGGTTGGGCTGGGCCCTCAACGCCACCCCTTGGGCCACCACTGTCTGCTCAGGCAGGAGGGGTCTCCCCGCCCGCCCTGAGGTGAAATATGGGGCACCACTAAATTATTCACTCGGCGAGAGGGGCTCTCAGGACGGTGTGTTGCTCTTCTGCAGTGTAATTAATAGTCTTTAGATTAAATATGAAATCATTCCCGCTCATTAATAATTCAGCGGCAGCGTGGCGATCTTTGGAGAGCAGCAGCACTTCATATTCCTCTCAAGTCTGGTGCCTGGAACGCTTTGGGGGAGGCAGCCGCCCTTCCATCCATCTCAATTACAGCTGCTCCTTTCCTTCCTGAACGTTGTTTTTGCAAAGGTGTGAAACTTTCCTGCTTCTCCGGTGTCGGCGTGTCCTGGGAGGGGCCGCTGCTCTGCATCCCCTCAGCTGCCAACTTCTGCTGCTCCCCGAGGTGTCCATGGCAAACCCGGGCAGTGCCAGGCGTTTTTTGGGTTGCACTGAGCTCAAACACACCTTCACCTTCCTCTCGGTGGGCCCTGAGCCGGCTCTGTGTCGGATTATTCCCTTTTCTGACCCAGAGATGGGGCAGCTGAGAGGCGTTTTAAAAACTTTTATTCTATTTTCAGTCTATGCGCAGCCCGCATTCCAAAGGGAGGTGGAGGCACCCGCACTGCCGCTCCTGCCATCCTGCTGGTGGCCTTGACCACGGCAAAATCACCAGTCGCAGCTCCACAAACCCCTGGAATTCCCAAAAAACAGAAGCTGCCCCACCTCCTGTCCCCTCCCTCTCTGCCGGCCCCCAGCCCCGCTGCTGTGCTTTACAGGCCGGATGGGGATGGAGGTTTTTGCTAATGCTGACAACGACCGTAATTTAGCTTTACACCGGCACTAAAACCGGAGAAAAAATTCGTGTCCTGGGATATCTGTGACAGAGTTGCTGCTGAGGGCGGATTTATGGGCAGCCCCAGCAGCTCCCTGCAAGGAAAACACCTCGGTGCACACGGAGAGGTGAAACAGCTCTGGATTGAGTCCAGTCGTGAAATCAGCTGTTCCTGTGGGGACAAACCCCTCATTCCAGCGTGGTCAGTGGGGTGGAGGAGGGAGGGAAGGCAAATCCATGTCCTGGAGGTGCTGGTGGGTTCATTCCCGAGGGCTGGGCCCATCGGGCATCCACAGCCTTGCCGGGATTCAGGAATGCACCAGGGCAGGCACGAGCAGCAGATGGATGGCTAAATCCCCCTGAAGATGGCACCTGGAGCAGCAGGAATATTTTGGGATGCCAGGCTGTGGGGTGGTGCCAGCAGCAGCTCCGGAGGGTCCCTGCTTGTTTGCGGAGTGCCATAATTCCCCTTCCCAAACAGCAAACAAATGTTAGACAGCTGCTGCGGGAAAAATCAAAGCCAAAACCCCGGGGTGCAGCAGCCGGGAGAGGAGAAGGGCAGGATGAGGCTGATCCCAGCACGGGGCGGGGAATTGCAGCCCTGGGCTCGGCTGGCTGAAGGCAGCGGCTCCGGAGCTGCCGGCGAGTCCCAAACGCGGCGCTAAATGTCCTAAATGTCGCCTCTCCCAAGGAGCCCCGAACATCCACGCGGCTGCCGTAACCTTTACGGAGCCTTCGCGATTCCCCGCGAAGCTGCTGCAGGAGGATAAACTTGTTTGCGCACCTGGCTGGGATTTAAATAGGTTTAATTCCTTGGTGACTCAATGACTCGTCAGCTGGAGGAGGCTGAACGTGCCGGCTCCGAGCTGCCCCCGCAGCCGCTCCCACCGGGAGCATCCCCCGGCAAGGCTGGGAGCCGCCTGGGCGCCGAGGGGGTTGGCCAAAAAGGGCCGGGCTGCGCCCAAAATGCCGCGTTCTGTGGGGTGAGGGGATGTGGGGCAGCGGCAGAGGAGGGGCAGCAAGAAGTCAGGGGTGTTTTAGGGGGTCAAAAAGCTGCCGGTGGAGTCCTGCGGTTTTGGGCGCGGTTGGTCCGCAGATTCCCCCTCTGCTGCATAATTGGGATCCCCCAGATCCCGTGGGGGGATGAGTTCTGGGGCTGGATCCATCCCCAAATCACCCCAAAGGTGCTGATGGCCCCAAACTGGGTGTGAGGGGAGCCAGAGCAGGAGGGACCCTGAACATCCTGAGGTACCCAAGTGATGATTCCTCATGAAACTGGACACGAAACCAGGCAGGGATCACACGGCAGATTTCTAAGACCTGCTTCTTCTGGAGACTCTTCCGTATGGTCCAGTGGGATAAAAAAAAAAACCCAGAGCCAAGAGGGAGCACGTTAATGAATATGGAAACCTTCTTTTCGGGTAGTGCACGCTCATAAATGAATCCACTTTATAGAGCCATAGCAGAGAGGAAATGACTATTCGGAGCCTGATTTATCTGCTCAAATGCTTTGTAGTACTTCAGATTAATAAAAATATTTAATAAAGAATCAAGTTGGTTTATGCAAAGAGAATCACATCCCCTGTATTTTTATTACTGAAAAATTGGAAGCGGGAAGGAATAATGATATAAGCTACTGTATAAATGACAAAAATACCCATTCTAGTTATATGCATTGCTGTACAATCTTTTTCTATCCTATAAACATAATATATTCTTATGCCTATTTCAACTGATTCAGTACTCATATGCTGCATTGTGCAGTTTAATACCATCCCGTCCTCAACAGCTCTGGCAAGTGATTAAATAAGAAATAAATTTTGCTGTCATTGCATTTAAAATCAAATCAAGGATCATTTGTTACCCCAAACGAACCAGTTATCCTGCTCTGCTCGTAAGGAGGCTGCTGTTTGCTGAAGCATTTAGAAATGTATATATAGTAAACTCTTTGCATAATGGCTTGTACTGTAATATGATCTTTATGAGCCTCCCGCTCCGGAGACACTCGGCAGCGCCAATAAACAGCACATTGCTTTTTTAATTTAAAGTTATAGGTATGAGACACTCCATATTCTCCTCGTGTTCCTCCCAGCCTCGCTGGCTGTGCCACGGGGCTGGGGGCAAAGCTTTGTGTCCCCCCCCCAAGTGTCCCCCGGTGTGGCACCGCAGTGACGATCCCCTGGTGCTGCTGGGGCCTCTCCAGCAGCTCCCCTGGAGAAATCTGGCAGTGCCAGACCCCAAAAATCCAGGGAATACGCCCAGGAGGGAGAGACAAACTGTCCCACTCACCAAGTACATTAAATTTAATGTCGCCGCCTCGTTAATGGCCCCTCACGTTATAATGTGTAATATAAACTTACAAATTAATTGCGATACCTTGGGAAGCTTCTTTAACTGCTGCCGGAATGAAACCTGGCTAATAACCATCATTTCAAAGTCCATTCTTGTTGGAAGATTGTGTCTGACCAAACTCCTTTTGTTGTTATTTTAATTCCTCACCTCCCCAGGAATTGCCATTTTTTGGGCACCTCCACACCCCCACTGGGATTTACCTGAGAGCAGTTGCTCTTCCCTTTGGGATTTCATCCACAGGTGAGCCTACACTGGTGAACCACCCGCCTCGTGCTCCAAGTGTGAGCAAAAGCCCGTGGAAGGAACCTCCTTCCTCAAAAAGAAAAAAAAAATCAAAGAATTTGCATTAAAAAAATCAAAGAATTTGCATTAAAAAAATGACCATTGTAAGGAAAAGGAGGTTCCCCGAGGTGCCCTGTGTGGGTTTGGGCATCACCAGTGGCTCCCAGCCCTCCACCATCAGCCACAAACCCACCACGGGATCCCGCCGAACCCACTGGGTAAAAATCATTTGTTGCAAATTATTTGCTCAGCTTTAATTATCAAGTTTTGGCACCCATTAGTTAAACCGGTTAATTTTATTACGGAGAAAAACAACAAATCACGCGGCTGACAATAATGAGGATGAACAGGCATTTAATTATCCTTGTTCTAGACAGAACAATTATTAATTTTAAATTGCAAAAACTCATTTGAAAAGTTTGGAGCCCGGAGAATTACGGCGGGGAGCGGGATGCTGCTGCGGGAGATCTGCGGTCAGCGGCTCCATTAATACCAGGAAACCCCAGGAAAATCAATTCCTGCACCAGCCTCTTCCTCCCCCTTGGAAAGGGCAGGAAGAAAACCAACCAACTTCTGCCTGTGGGGTTCTTCAGAAGAGATTTAGGGTCGCTCTCGCACCCGCTGTTGGATCTGGAAGGGTTTGGGGTCCCTCTGCGCTCACCAGGACACAGCCAGGAGGATCCTCCTGAATTTGGGACAGCACAGCTCCCTCCCCTCAGCTCCACCCTCTCCTGGAGGCTGGAGGAGAAGCAAAACCACCCAATAATAAAAGTTAAGGGAGGGGGGATGAAGCTGAAGAGGGAAGGAACAACTGGAATCTCATCATTTATCCCCAGTGGTCAGTGGCACAGATAACATTTTTCAAAGTGTAATTGCAGTCAATTGTACTTTCCCCCCAGTGCCCGTCAGCTCAGCTGGGGTGATAAATGTTGGCTTTTAAGCAAGAATGGATTGATTATTAATAGCTTAGATACCAGTTACAGGAACTGCAATAAAACTAGATTTTAATTTCCCTCTCTATTAAGGGATCTCATGTTTCATTCAACATAGAGAGAAAATAGGGGTTTTTTTGTGAAGATATTAGATTTACTGCCACTATAAAAGATCATTGATGCACCCAACTCTGGGCTAGATTTGACTGATTTTTCCACAAAAGGCAGCTCAGTGGGTCGCTGAGTCTCCTTGTGCCCAGCCCTGACACTCCCTGGCATCAGGGAGTAGAAGATTTCATGGAAACCCAGAATGGTTTGGATGGGAAAGGACCTTAAAGCTCATCCAGTGCCACCCCTGCCATGGCAGGGACACTTTCCACCGTCCCAGGGTGCTCCAAACCCCACCCAACTTGGTCTTGGACACTTCCAGGGGCAGCCACAGCTTCTCTGGGCAACATTTCCACATCTCCAGTGTTCCTGATCTCCCAAGCTCCCTCCTGTGCCCTCCTGCTCCCCATTAAACCCAAAATCCCAGCAGAAAATCGCTTAATCGGGCCAGGGATGTTTTGGCTGTGATTTGTGTCTAAGTCAGGAGCAAAAGCATAAAAGCTGCCTTGACTGAAGAACAGAGTTGTGCATTTTAATCTCTTATAACTTACTTTTATGATGTAATTCTGAATTATGTTATTGCATTTGTATTTAGAGAGCACACCAGATGGTGCATGCAGTAACACTTTAAATTAGGGTTTCCCAAATACACATTAAATTTAGATTTAATAAGACAGTTATCACATGGGAATTAAATACCAATTGATTATTTAGAAGGTGCCACGGCTCAGCAAAGTGTGCAGCTCCTTGCACTGCAGCTGGAACAGGGGGGAGGCCTGGAGGGAGTGCCCAGGGGTCCTGCCCTGGCTCCTGCCAGGCACCCTTGGCCTCCCTGTCTCTTTGTCACCTCGGTGGTGACACTTGGCAGTGGAGAGTGGACACAAAGGGAGGGACACTGCTGTCCTCCCCCAGCCAGGCCACTGCCCCAGTGTCCCAGTGTCACCCAAATGGCAGCAGTGACACCCAGGCTGGTTCCAGTGGTTTGTCCAGAGCGGCATCACCCCTGGGTAAATTAAACCAACCCCAGTGAGGACACCTCCAGCCACATAAACCCGTTTACAGCCCTTTGGCCGTGCCCAGCCATGCCCAATTCCTGCAGCCCCGTGCCCAATTCCTGCAGCCCCGTGCCCAATTCCTGCAGCCCCATGCCCAATTCCTGCAGCCCCATGTCCAATTCCTGCAGCCCCGTGCCCAATTCCTGCAGCCCCGTGCCCAATTCCTGCAGCCCCGTGCCCACACTGTCATTTTGGGGCACAGGAATGGGCTCGTCCCCTCCAGAGGCTGCTGGTGGCACAGGGGTCCCTGGGGACATGGGACAGCTCTGCCTGGCAGTGCCCCAGCACAAGGAGTGGGGGATCCAGCCCTGTTTCCATGTGGGAAGTGATCACAGCTAAGTCACTGCCAGGTCCGTAAAAACATTTAAGATCCTTTGCTCCCACTGATTTTATTTATTTATTAATTATTATTATTATTATTATTTTTATTATTATTCCAAGCCACAATGTGCTGCTCATAGACTGCGGGTAATTTACTTTTCTAATCAAATTGATTTCCATTCAAATGAATTCTCTTGTCCTTCTCCATTCCAGTAATGTTATTTTAAGCGTGAGCTCTGTCTTGGTACAAATGTCTAATCAAATGGGGAGATGCAGAGGGCAGCCTGCTCTGTCCTGGTGAATCACTCACAAGTGGAATTAGAGATGCTTTTAGGTGCAATAATTTATGTATTGTAACTTCTGGTGAGGCCCGGTGAGTGAGATTACATTGCCCTCCTGGATTTATCTGCCTTGGTTTGTGGCTTGGCATTTCTGCCTTTTTTTTTCCCCCCCTCCTTTTTGTCCTGCCACTGAATTGGAGTGATCCGATTCCTCTCCCAGAGCCCCAGAGGGACGAGGTTTGGTCCCACAGGACCCTGCCTGAACCTGGCAAGGACCCACCCACCAAAACACCAACCTGCCTCATCCCAGCCCCGGCACAGACAGCCAAAAATCCAGTTCCTGGCTCACCTGAGCAAGCCCTCCTTACCCCCATGCCTGTGGCAGCATTCCTGTCTGAGCGTCTGCATTGTCACCGTGCCACTTCTGTCACCACCCCGAGGACGCGGCCGTCACTCCAACCCGTCCCTGCCATCCCTTCACCATGGAATTATCATTCCTATCATTATTATCCTGAAGCTACCCTGCAATAACCCCCCAAAGCTGCCCGTGCAGCCCTGCCCGGAGCTGATGGATGCGCTGGCGGCCCCGCGAATCCTGCGGAGCGGCCCCGGAGCGCGGCGGGCGCGGCGGGAATGATGCGGTTCCCTACTCCTCACCCTTTATTTGTATTTTGTGTCCTGCGCGATCCATCTGAGCCTTGGCAGGCGCTGGAGTGCCGCTCCACAGTCGATTATAAAGCGGCTCGGTGCAAAAGACGCGTATAAATAAATAAGAGCAGCCCTGGAGCGCTCCGGAGCCGCCGGCGCGGGGCCGTGATTTATGGAGCTGCTCCGAGGCCTGGCTGACATCAACCTCCCGCTTCCCTCACGCGGATGGGGCAGGAGGGGGAGTGGTGGCACCTCCAGCACCCCTGGGCTCACACCTCCCGGGGCAGCAGCTTTGGGAAAGGGGGATGAGAGGGATGGAGCCGGCCCTACACGGGGGTTGGACTCTTGTTCCCTTTGCCGGCACCCCCGGCTGCAGGGCAGGGACCAGAGTCTCCTGCAGTGGGCAAGGGCTGCAGTGGCCAACCCTGCAATGGCCAAAGCCACCTGCAGTGACCAAAGCCACCTGCAATGGCCAAGGACTGCAATGGCCAACCCCTGTAATGGCCAAAGCCACCTGCAGTGACCAGAGCCACCTGCAATGGCCAAGGACTGCAGTGGCCAACCCTGCAATGGCCAAAGCCACCTGCAGTGACCAAAGCCACCTGCAATGGCCAATGTCTGCAATGACCAACTCCTCCAATGACCAAAGCCACATGGAGTGGCCAACTCCTAAAATGGCCAAAACTATCTGCAATGGCAAACTCCTGCAATGGCCAAAGCCACCTGCAATGACCAAAGCCACCTGAAATGGCCAGAGCCACCTACACTGACCAGTGTCTGCAATGGCCAACCCCTGCAATGGCCAATGTCCACAGTGACCAACACCTTCAGCAACGGTCAACACCTTCTGCAATGGCCAATGGCGGCTGAAATGACCAACACATGCAATGGCCAATGCCTGCGGTGTCCAGCATATGAAATGACCAACACCTGCAATGAATGGCCAACACCTGCTGCAATGGCCAACGCTGCAGTGGTCAACACCTGCAATGGTCAGCAACATCTGCAACGGCCATCACCTTCTGCAGTGACCAGCCCCTGCAATGCCCAGAGTCTTCTGTCCCTGGGCTGGTGATCCCTGATCCCAACATCCCTCCAGTTTTGTCCCTGGAGGCCCACAACGGGGACAATCTGCACCTGTAACACCCAACTGTGTGGGTGACAATGAAGAGCCAGGTTCAGAGAGTTCCAGCAGGTGCAGTGCTCCAACATCTCTCCCTCTGGAGCAGATCCCAAGGAAATGAAGACAGGTCAAATCCTACGAATACACCCATAACCAGTCATTTTTAACGCCCATGGGTGCCCCATCCCCTCTCTCACCCACCTCCCTCTCATTTCAGCACTGCTAAAATCACAACCCCACCCCAGACAGGGGGGGAAAACACCAGTTTCACAACAATAGCCATGAAAATAACAACATTAATGCAAAGAAAAACCCCTTCTCATCGTCCCCCCCACGCCTGCTGCCGCAATCCCGGGGCCCAGCCGGCGTGAGCCAACCCACCCCCCCCCTCCCCTGCACATTTTCCCTCAGCACATTTCTACAGCAACGTCGTTTACTTGGTTAAATAACTCATTTATCTTTTTATACTCTCTGCAGATCATAATACACCCACTCTGACAATACCGCACACCAAAGGCCTAATTTTAGCGCTGGTGTTTAGGAGTAATCAGTTTGAAATATTGGAGCGGGGCGTACGATGGGGTTGGGGTTGGTTGGGTTTTTTGTTGAGTTTTTTGGGTTTTTTTTTTTTATTTTTTCTTTTTCCCCTCCCTGAAACACTGACGTTCGCAAGAAAGCTGCTCATAAGGAAAATTCTGATTATAACAACTCATTTAGAATAAATCAGTTCGAAATGGTTTATGTAACGCGGCGGAATGCGCCGTACGCCAGGCATCCAAGTTTCTGTGTGGTTTTTTTTTGTTGGTTTTTTGTTGTTTTTTTTTTCCCCTTTTCAGCGAGATGAGATTAAATGAAACCCCAAATGCAAGTGGTTTTGGGCACTTCTATTTCGCTAAGCTGAGGAAATTGCAGCTCCTCAGCAATTTTATGGCCAATTGGGTTTAGGGTGGGGAGGGGGGGTGTGAAAAAAAAAAGGCAAAAATTACAGAGAGGAGAATTATCACCCTGCCAGCCAAAACCCCCTCGGTGGGACCCTGCTCTGGCTTTGAAACCTTTTCCCTCTCCTCACCCTAA
>VZDJ01000051.1:2247068-2263565 GCA_008694505.1 Cyanoderma ruficeps
CCCAAACCCAGCCAGTATTGGGCAAAAACCAGACCACAACCACAACGGCGGCCAGGCTCTCCACCTGCATCCCACGCAGTCCTCCCCACACGTGCCAGCCTGAACCATCCCGGCTCCGGGGAGCCGCAGGAAAACTCCCCGGGACAACAGCACCCACGGCCAGAGGGATCTGGTCACCGTCACTGTCACCATTTCCCCCAGCCCATCCCACTTGGCTCGAGCCTTTCCCGAGACAAACGCGGCCAGTCGCAGCACCTGCACCCCAACACACCTCGCTTTCCTGTTCAGTGACAAAACTCTCCTTAGAGGACAAGGTTAACGATGGCTTTACTTCTGAGCTGACTGATGGATGGGGTGATGACGGGGTGGTGGTGGTGGTGGGTGGGGGGTGGCTAGCTTTTCTCCTCCCCTTCTTAAAACAAACAAACGAAAAAAGCCAAAAAAAAAANAAAAAAACAAAAGAAAAAAAAAAGGAAAGGAAAGAGAAAAAATAAAAAAAGAAAAAGCTACAATCTTATAGACTAACCTCAGGAATATCAAAAAAGGAGCCCAATATTTTTTTAAGTAGGTCGCCACAGACCTAGTCGTTTACAGTATAACGAATGCGATTATTTCCTTCATAAATTTTAAATACAAGCAGAATAAAAATCACATTTTTTTCAGGCAACAGTAGCAGTTCAGTAGGTAAGTGGCTTGATCACATTTTTTTTGTTTGTTTGTTTTGTATTAGTAACGCATGCAAGCAGCTTTAGTATTACAGATCCCTTATAGGTCATGAAATGTTTTGCTCTCTTTATAAAGTCCCTCCATAAGTACCATCTTGTCTCCTCACGGGGGTTTCGGGCCGGCTGGAGGAGCCCGAACCTTGTTCGAAAGGTTGGGGAGTGCTTTGGGTTTCCGATGCCATGGCATCTGTGGCAGCTGCCTCCTGGATCACGGAGCCGGCGCCTTCGGCATCCTCGCTCTGCTCGAAGGACTGGTTGGATCCATTGCTCAGCTCTACATTCACTGTGTTAGTTCTCAAGGCTACGATCGTCCCCGAGTCGCTCCTCCTCTCTGCATAGATGCGCTGCTCGAAGACCTGAGCGGTGTTGGGCTGGAAGTCGGGGGGCTCCAGGGGGACAGTGTTTGTGGAGGAGCCCATGACGCTGCGGTACATCTCCATCCCCTCGGGCAGCATGGATTTGATCTTGGGCAGCCAGCGCTTGCGGACGCGCCGCGCGTTGGTGCACATGTCGGCCGCGATCACGTTCATCTCGCTCTCCTTAAAGCTCGGGGCAAAATTCTGACAATACACTGCAAAGACAGGGAGACACACGGGGCTCAGGCCTCAGGGGGAGTGGCACAAAACTGATCCCAGGCTCTGTGGGAGTCTGTGGGAGCAGAGCTTCACCCACAGACCTGAGCTCACACACAAAACTGGAGATATGACCAGAATGGGATAAAAGCAGAAGGTATAAACACCCCAGGTGGCAGAGGGAGGCAGATGGAGAAGGGGGGAATCCTGCTCTCCTTAAAGCTCGGGGCAAAATACTGGCAATACACTGCAAAGACAGGGAGACACGGGGCTCAGGCTTCAGGGGGAGTGGCACAAAACTGATCCCAGGCTCTGTGGGAGTCTGTGGGAGCAGAGCTTCACCCACAGACCTGAGCTCACCACACAAAATTGGAGACATGACCAGAATGGGATAAAAACAGAAGATATAAACACCTCAGGTGGCAGAGGGATGGAGAAGGGGGGAATCCTGCTCTCCTTAAAGCTCAGGGCAAAATTCTGACAACACACTGCAAAGACAGGGAGACACGGAGCTGAGGCTTCAAAGGTGATCCCAGACTCCCAGGTGGGAGCGGAGCTTCACCACAGAGCCAAGCTCAGCACACAAAACACCCCAGTGGCAGAGGGAAGGGGATGGAGAAGGGCCCCTCACTCCATGGGGAGCCCCAGAGCTGGCACCCACAGCCACACCATGTGGGGATGGCCAAAGCAGAGGTGGACACAGAAAAGATCCCACAAACTCCCCAGCAGCAGCTCCATGAACGGCAGTTCCTGCAGGAAATGTCCGAGCTGAGGGGCTGCCCAAGGGATTGTCCTCTGCCTGTCCCTCTCCTCGTGCCACCACCAGCCTGGCTGCTCCACCATCCCTCTGCTGGCACATCCAGTGGGAGCCAGCAGGAGCTGGGACCTGCAGGAGCCCTGCAATCCCTCGTGTCCTGCTCCCCTGCCAAACCCCTGATGTTACAGAGCGGCATCCAAGGACCTGCCACAGTGAGGAACTGGCAGCTAAAGCTCGTGCACAGGGAGAAATCCAGGCAGGAGGAACCCATCCTATATCCTGGCACATCACAGCAATGCCCTTCCAGGACCCTCAGGAAGAACCATGGCTGGAAAGTCCACAGTTGGGACTCTCCAGGATAAAACTGCTAACAGGGAGCTGACTCCACCATGTTCAACCATTACTGAACATCTGCCCTCTTATCCCTTTTGCCCACATGCCACAGATCTCCCAGAGCAGCTGGAAGGCCCTTGGATTTAACAATTAGAGAGGGGAAAGATTTCTCTTCCAAATCTTAAAAACGAAATTAAAAAATTTTGCTTGGAGTTTTGTTTTCCAGCACGGTAATATTTACACAAAGATTTACTCCCCAGAATTCAGGCAGGGTGTGAGAACACAGGGATTTCCACTGCATATGAAGCCCATGGCAAACAGATTTTCTGTCAGCCCTCAGGGTTTCCTCCAGCCTTCAGCTCCTCCCTTTCCAGAACCTCCTATCCCAGAACACTCCAGGTGACTGCAGGGGAAGTGGCTGATGGAGAGAAATCCCACCCACGGCTTCTCTGGGCAATCCAAAAACGACGCAAAATAAAAAAATCAATTTTCCTACAACCTAATTCCACCATCATCACACAACAGAGCGGCCACCCCTGCCTGGGGCTGGGCCAGGCTCCACCCCAGCAGCAGAACTTCCCTGTCCTTACATTTGACTGCGTTGAGGACCCTGCTGTCCAGGGGCTTCCTGCTGGGATCGCTCGTGGAGGACCGGATTCCAGTTCCACAGCTGTTGGCAAGAGTGTTCCTGTGGGGAAGGCAAAGGGAGATCCTTGGGGAGGGGATCAGGGCCCAGCCACTGCCCTGCCCTCCTCCCCTCAGCTCCTGCTCCACCAGGATTTGGAGGCGAGGAACGGGAGATGCTCATGGAAATGGGATCAAGTTTTCAAGCATCCTTAAGGAAGTTCGGAGGAGGATGGAGCACTCGTGGCACAGGGTTAATCCCCTGGAGAGGAAGGGAATGAACCCCCTGGGAGAGCAGAGGGACAGGATGGGACATACCGATCGAAGAAGGTGGCCAGGAGACGTCTCAGCAGCACCTTGTGTTTGACACCAGCACACAAATGGCAATTCATCAGCTGCCCCCGGGTGATGTAAACGCCTGAGCCTGCAAAAGTGGAGAGGGACAATCCAAAAGGAGCCCCTGGCACAGCCACAGAGCCACCAGCAGCTCCTCCCCGCCGGTGGGAACCTGCGCTTCACCTGCTGCAACAAGGACAGCGGGATTTCTGGAAAATCCTGATAAATCCTTGGGGCCTTGGCAAGTCCCAGGCAATAACAACTCCTCGTGTTATCTGTACAGACGGGATATCTATGGGACTCAAATGAAAGGATTCTTATTTTCTCACCAATGCACACAGTGCAAGGCTTACACTGTGATTTCATATGTACAGACCCCATTATTCATTCTTTCTGAAGGGAGAAAACCCCAATCCATTTGGCCTTTCCTTTTTTTTTTCCAGTGAAAGACTGTAGAACACAGAGCTGGAAATGAAAGAAAAGAAACCCCCCATCTAACACAGAAAGAGGTACTTGGTTACAGATCTAACTGCTTCCAAAACCCCTCAAATCACCTCTTGATACCTCTGGTGAGCAGGGAATTCTCCTCCTAATGCACAGGAGCTGCTGCTTTTGAACGTGCTGCCTTTAAGGATGTTTTCTGGAAGGAAGAGGAACCCTCTGCAAAGCAGCTGGACACATCCAGAGGTCTGGCAGCGCTTTACAGCAGGTTTGATATCAAACCTTTTTACTCTGCTCACAGACCAAACCGCTCCTGCCTCGGCATCGCTGCCAGGGAGAAGTTATCCCATTTTTCAAGCGTTCTGTTACATGAGAGGGTTTTGGTATTTGCTTTTAATTAAGATTAAATAATGGGTCATGGCTGGATCCAGAACACACTCTGTTCTCAAGATATAAAAACATCTGTTGGAGGAGTAAATATCTCTTCCTGGATTTCCAGGGAAGGTGATTGTCCCTGAGCTTCTGGATGGAGCTGGAGCTCAGGGCAGCCCCTGAGCCTGACCCCTGGCACCAGAGGCACCCCAGGCCACTCACCCTGCCCCAGGATCCAGCATCACTCTGGATCTCTGAGCCATGCCACGTCTCACCAGGAATTTTCCTCGTATTCTCTTCCACCTAATGAGTTTTTATGGTTTTTTGGGGTTTTTTTGACTAACAGCCTCAGTCCCTCCCTCGGATGTGCAGTGGTGACTGCAAGCCTTGTTAGAGACCCTTTTCCAGAGAGGGCTGCTCAAATGTGCTGAATCAATTGTGGCATGGAAAACCAGGAACAAAAGGAGAACACTCCCACTTGTGGAGTTGAGGGAAAACTTTCACGGCAGGATCAAGCTCCCCCCTCCAGGTCTGAGACAGGAATTAGGGGGGTTTATTTTGTATTTTAGGAGATAAGGCATCAGAGCAAACACCAGCCACCACCGAGGGGAACTTCACTTTAATAAATGAAAAATAACCGGGCGGCCACTATCGGCTCATGATATGAATCTGCTTTTTTTCCAGATTGAAAAATGTAAATCAAGCAGAGTTGCCTCAAGCCAATTTGCAGCTCTCACTGTGAAAATAACCTGCACCACTTGATGGTTTTAAGAAGTCTCACATTAAATGGAAATGGGTACCAAATGAATATTCCAGATACAAAATAAATACTTGTGGTTATACGCTGTGCTTTGCCTTCCATCAAAGTCCCACCCTCTGTCAGCTGCAAACCTTTGTGGGCATCCCCTGAAATCCTGACTCCTTTACAGACTGGAAATGAAATCATGCCACTCACCAAGACAGAAATGACTGGAAGGGAAGAAGAACAACTGATTTTGGATGGACTGTGCTGCCACATGTCCTTTTTGGACCAAGGGCTTTGCAGGGATTAATTAAACCTCCCCACCTGGGGCAGGTCTGGGATGTCCTGCCCAGTCATCCCCACACAGCTACAGCCAAGGAGAAAACCCACAGCCAGGCCCCTGCAAAGTAAACTGGGGGGAATTCTAAAAGCAGAATGTGATTATTTCCACTGGAATTTGACTTGATGACTCCAGTTAAACACTTTCTGTGCAATGCTGGGGGTGCCTGGGCTGGCACAGCCCCCTGGTTTCACTCTCCACCCAGCTCTGCACTGTCTGAACAGCACCATCTTCCACCTCACACTGGCCAGAAATCTTTTATAGAGAAGGAGCAAATTCCCTCAGCATTGTAAATTACCCCCCAAAATAAAAGTCAAGACAGAAGAAAGGACCAAACCCAATTCCTTCTCTTCCTGCTGCAGCATTTGACCACTTAGTAAGGTTATAAAAAAAACTTTTACAGGTTTTTCAAAGCTTGTTCACTGACACATTTTATCTCCTTTGCTTTGTAAATCTTATAAAGTGGAAATTTTTTGGGGGGGTGGTTTGGTTGGGTTTTTAGATCTGTGATTTAGATTCTAAATGAAAACACGCTCGCCGCAGCCACACCGAGCAGGAAGAACACAAGCTGCAGAATTCAATTAAAACGCCAAATTAATTCAATTGAATAAATCCTGTTAATGACACTTTTTTTTTTTTCCCTATCAGCAAATTAAAGGAAAACTCGGAACTTCTCGAAAAGACGACTGGTGACGAATCACCCAGAAAGACACAGCAAGGGCACAGGAGACACACGGCTGCAGCAAGATGGAGAACACAACCCCAGAAGGAAAACAGCAGCGATCCAAAGGCATCCTAAAGACAAAGTACCTGCCACGAGCTCGAGTTTTTCTCCAGGGTCTCCCTCCGAGTAGAGCTTTGGGTGGCAGCGGTATCCGATCTGGCTGATGAGACTGGCAGGGAGAGCCACCAGATCCCGGCGGATCAGGACGCACGAGCGGTTCTCCAGGGGGATCTGCTCTGGCTTCTCTTGGGCAACTTCAAAATCGAAAGGGAAAAAGCGTTAAAATAACTCATCGTGCAGGCACAGCGCTGACAGCAGGTCGGAGTTTGGTACAGTCGGAAATATTCCCTCCTCCAGACGTCCAACCACATCCAGCCGCGGGGCAGGTGCCACCTGAAAGCTCGGAAAAATCCCCTGGTCTCCCTCCCCACGGCAGTCTCAGGTTCTGCAAGAGGGATTCTTAGAGTCTAATTATGCTTTGACTTCTCCTGAGTTAATCCTTTGTGAAAATGGACAGCTCTGCACAGCTGGAATCGCTCTGCTAGGGCAGGACACGAAGCTGCTGCCCCAAACACCCCACGAGGGTGGCAGGAGCTGCACCAGGGGGTTCCAAACAGACAGTAAATCGCCCCAGTTTGATGAACACCTGCAGCAGTTCCATCGTTCCTTCTCTTGATGGTTTTTCCTGCTGAAGTCAAAATCCAGACCCTGCAGACACCTCTGCTCTGAGAAAGGTCACCAGAGCCTCTCCTGAGATGCAACCACCAGCCACCTCCAGCCCACCTTCTCTTCCTCTGCCTTCTGCAGGCCAACTTTTCCTCTCAGTGACAAGAGAAGCCCCCACCAACGAGGCAAAACTTGTTATTAAGATGTAGCTTCAAAACCAAAACACCAGATTTTCCCAACTCGCTCTGATGCACCATCCCCAGAGCCCACCACTGCCCGGGAGCAGCCAGGAACTGGGAAAAGCTGGAAATCCTGGGCTGTCCTGCCAGCACCTCCATATCTACTGTGGGCACACAGAGGGTTGGTTTCCAAAGCACATTTACAGTCCAAGACCACCGGATTGCTTCAAATGACCATTTTTGACAGCAACGAGGGCTGACCACGCACATCAACTTCAAGACACGGTGGGAACAGTTCCAGGGCTGAACTGCAGCCCAGCTCTACCACGAGCCACCTTTTTTCCCCCCAAAACCGTTTGATAACGTGGCAACCACAACCCCAAACCCCCAGCTCTGTGCTTGAATATCTGTGAACACCGAGAGAAGCAGAAACCCCAGCAAGGAGCGTTTCTGAACTCAAAATGTCTCCTGCTCCAGAGGTGTCTTTTCCTGCCATTATCCCGGAGTCCTGGGGGCCGCTTTTCCTCTCTGCAGATAAAATAACAAGTTTTGCAGACTTGTTGCTGCAGTAACCGAGGGTGATGGCTCGGGGGACAAAGGGAGCAGTGTTCTAAGTAGGACATGCCCGCGCTGCCGTGCTGGGCCGTGGCATCCTATCGCAGGCCCCGGGAGCATCCCCACCCTCACGGCTCCCTCTGGCCCTCAGGAATGCCAGGAGAGGTTCTGGAATACCAGGGGAATGGTCTTTGCTCAGGCAGTCAGGACCCAACAGCAGCAGAACAACTCAAGGGGTGTTTTTAAACATCGCAGCCCCGTTATCTGTGCAGGATCTGCTCCGTTGGCATTCCCAGCTGCGATATTCCCAACATTCCCGAGCATCCAGATCCAAGATCCCGTTGGAGACGGGGGTCAACTCCTGCTGAGGGAGAATCTCAAAGACCAGCTCTATTTTGAGGCTTTTAAAGAGTGATAAGCAAACCACAGCCAATTAAATACTGATATTTTCCAGCTTAAAGAAAGCCAAAGCCGAGGGGCCGTGGGCATGGAGGAAACCAATCCTGCTCTCTGCTGTCCTTCCCTTTTGGCTTTTTGGCTCTGGCATGGCAGGGGCAGCCTGAGGGGAGGAAAGGACACCTCAGTCAGCTCCCAGAGGCAAAATTAAATATACAACCCCCTAGGAGATGTGTATGTGACCTACACAATCCCACCCCAGCACAGGGCTCTGCCCAGGTTATTAAAATTGAATTTTTAATATTTCATTTTTTCCTTTAACCAGTGACTCAGGTCAATATCCATCAGCACCCAAAAACCAGTGGAGCTGCTGAAGGGAAGCAGAATCCTGCACGGACTCCTGGATTTGAGGCCTCCAGGTATTTTTTGAGTGATATAAAAGCATCTTCCACAGGCAAACATTCCATAAAAACCCCAAATCTGGGGGCCAAAGGGATCCTACAGTAGCATTAACGAGGCAGGGAAGAGAAAGACCAGCATGAGCACTGCGTTTGTTCTCCCTCCCTGAAGAAATTTCGAAGGATTTGGTGTAAAACTTTTTCCTGAAAGAACAGCAGTTTTCTGGGACAGGTTGAGGACAGTCCCGGGTTGAAGAAATTCTTTGATTCTGAAGACATTTCACTTTCTACACGAGAAGGCACAGAGAAGTCTCCATTCCTACCTGTGAAATCAAACACTTCAGAAACCAAACTAAAACTCAGCTAAAAAGACCAAGTGCAAACTCAACCCGCTGCTGGATTTTGGTCACATCTGTCCGGCTGGTTCCCTGTCCATAAATCTCTTATTAAACACGGCCATGAACCATTTTGGGGGACTTTGTTTTCCGTGAGCACAAAATCAACCAAACAAAAAGAGGTTTGGGGCTTTCAGTGGCACCTCAGTCGAGCAGATAGCAATCGGTTATGTAAAGGAGCAGGACACAAGAGCCACTTTGGTCCCATGTCTCCAAAGAAAGCCACTCTGTTTGGCCTTTCTGCTCCGGAGAACAGGAGAGTATTCGCTTCTAATTAATTTGAATCTTCAGAGGGCAGCGGCTCCTTCCCTTTGAATGAAAGGGCAAACAATGGGAAGTATTGTTAAATACAGTTTTGTTCCTGGACAAGAAAGGAGCTCCCAGCCAGCGGAGAGGGGCAGGAAATCATTACAGAGGAAGCCACGAGAGCTGCCAGCCAAACACTGGAATATTTCATTTATTTGGATATATGCTTTTATCCCTAACTGAGCTGGGTGCTGCAGCTGCAACAGGTGGTGCAGAACGGGAAATATCCATTTTTCTGCATTTTCTGGCTGAAGAAACAGCCTCAAACTAACTCACTGGTCCATGCTGCATGGCTCCAGGCTCTGCATGATGCTGGGGCAGGTGTCCTCCTTATCCCAAAAAACATCCAGAGGTCCCTTACAGCACCTTAGCGCTGAGCCCAGGATGGTTTGGTGACATTGGGATTTTTGCATGTCCCACCTGAGGCGTTTGGGGCCAGATTTGCTGGGGATGGGCTGCTCAGGTGCCTGCCTGGGAATTGCTGGCCCCAGTACTCACTCATCTCCTTAGCTCCTGACAATCCTAAGAGCAGGCCTTCAAAAAGAGCCATAAAGCCCCAGTTCCCAGCGGTTTGGGTTCTCCAAACTGCACATAAACATCCAGGTTCTCCTGTGGGTAACTGTTTCTGGTTTAGGAATGGGATTTGGAGATACAGAAAGATCAGAGTGATGGAGCCTCACCCAAAAGTGGATGTCTGCAGAGTCCCAACATGTAACCACACGTGTCAAGCCCTGCAGAAAAGGCTTGAGAACCCGTCTCCACCTGCTCCACCATGGATGCAAACACATGGACAGCTCTTCCCTGTTCCCGACACGGCCACAAGTCTCTTTTCAAACAGCAGCGTTTTAACAACATTTCTCTCCCATCAGCCTATTTTCCACTGGCGCTGAGACCACCCCAAAAATATCTTCCCTCCACAGCCTCAGCCTCAGCATCATCTGCTGCAGATGTAAACCTGTGGCAGAGGACACACGCAAGCACCACGGGATAGATCCATCACAGAGTCCCAACGGGCAGAGTTTACATTTCCCAAATAGTACATTTATACCCACGTACTGAAATGTGGCTGTTTGATTTGTGACCTATTTATACAGCGAGGTAATCTGGAATTAGTATAGGAAAAATATTACTGGTTTATAAATACCCCTATCTTGCCTTCGCCTCAGACCTCAGCCAGGAGTGAAACATCTGCCAGCCTAAAATTAAACATCTGTGGTTCAGAGTGAGGAAAACTGGGGCTGGGAGTTTAATGCCAAAAAAGGCCAGAGGCTGAGTGCCCCCGGCGTGGGGCTCAGCCTTCTGACCGTGCCAGGGTCGGGATGGGGCAGTGCCACCATAGAGCCACCCAGGTTGGAAAAGACCTCCGAGACCATCAAGTCTAACCTGTGACCAATTGTCACATAAAGACACACACACCCCCCCTGCCTTCGCAGCAGTTTCCAGGTGTTTGAATCCCTCTGCAAAAAGCCCAAGTGCTCTGGCCAATAACCGGCGCAGCCTTTGCCTGCTTCATTTCCTAAAAATCCACGAGCTCTTTGCTGCTGAGCAGCCTCCCTGTGCACAGCCCGGCCACCGCAGGGACGGGTGGGGCCGTGCAGGGTCAGGTTGGTGTCCCTGCGGTGGCGGGCAGCGGCTCCATCCCGCTGCAATCACCCGGCGTCACAGCCGTGATTTACGTCGCTGCAGCGCGTCGTGCCCGGGCTCCGCTCGGGATGCTGCACGGGCTGCATCATTTGGGATTCTGGGTTGTTCCTTGCCCTCTTTCCTTACTGTCAGGAATCAGAGGCCAGGAGAGAGAACTATTCTCTCAGCTAATTACCACAACTATTCTATAATGGCTATTTTAGATGAATTTTTAATGAAGTGTGCTCTTGTCAGTTCGGGATTTCGTAACTTTCAAGTCCAGCCTTTACATTCCAGCCGTTTGCTGCATAAAGATTTTTTTTTTTTTTCCCCCTTTTCCCTGCAAACCGGTGCAGCAGGAGCAGGGGAGGAGGACGGACCCTCGCACAACTTTCGCTGGTGCCTGTCAAAATTAAATTAACTGCATCTGCTCAGCAGAGAGCTGACTGACAAGAACGTGGCTGAGCGCAGAAAAGCGCCGAGCATCTGCAAGTCCTGCTGAAACCCACTTCAGCTCAGGCCCACGACGCTGTAATTAACAGGGATAAAAATACTTTGCTTTTGTTTAATATTTTCTGGAGTTGTGCGTTCCTCGGATCAGATGCTGGAAACCTCATTAAGTCTCGCTCGTGTCCTCGAGGCCCACATGTTCCTCCACAACCAGACCTAGTTATGGAGCGAGGAGCCATTTTACCGCAGTGCCGCCAGCCTGGCACGGCGCCGGTGACACCGCGGCCACCAAACGTGGCCAGAGCCTGGGGGGAGGGAAACTGAGGCACCTTTTCCTACCCTTTCTCTCTGCCAGCTGCCACCTCGTCTGCCCACAGCTAAGCCTGACCCTTGTGTGTTTAATTCTGGCCTCATCCTGCTGGTCCTTTGCTGGCCACTTATCGTGGCCTCTCACACCGGTGCCGCCACTGCGGGTGGCATCAGCCTCTTCTCCCAGCTTTCCTCCAAGAGGAAACAGCCTGGAGCTGTGCCAGAGAAGGGTCAGGTTGGACATCAGAAGGAAATTTCTTCATGGGAAAGGTGTTCAAGTGTTGGAAGGGGCTGCCCAGGGAGGTGTTGGAGTCCCCATCCCTGGAGGTGCCCCAGGAACGAGTGGATGGTGCACTCAGTGCTCTTGGTGGTCAAAGTTTGATCTTGGGAGGCCTTTTCCAACCTTAAGGATTCTATGATTTGGAGATGTGGCTCTGATCCAGCTTTGGAGATTTGGAAAGGGTTCTGACTACAAAAAAGACTGAAGAAAATTAATTAAAAGCCCCCAGCCTTGGAGCAAGGAGAGGATTGGTGACCCTTCCAAGGGGTGATGCTGAAGGCAGGTGAAGAGCATCAGCCACCAGTGTCCCACCGCACCATCACCAGCACCAACACTTCAGATGGGGAAAGAAAAAGCAGAGAAAAAGAAGGAAAAAAAAATAAATCCAGCAACCCTCTCTGAAATTCAGAGCTTCATCTGCTCTGCTCCTCTTTGGCTTTGTTTTTGTTTTCACAAACAGGGCTCTTGGAAACCTTGGCAATCCCTATTTTAAAGGGCTCCCCCCTCCCCCAGGCCTTTGTGAGGCTGTGGGGATCTCCATGCCAGGAGCAGGATTAGCTGCCTTCTCTCTTCCATCTTATGGTTTCATTATTCTGCACCTTTTGAGAGGGTACAGTTTATCCCGAGTAATTAAAACACAGTTAGCTCCACAAGTCCAACCCATAATGGAACAGCTTAGGTTTTACTTTTTGTAATCTCTTTTTTGCAGGAAGGCTGATACCTACAGCTGGCTTATTTCAAACAGGAAACTCCCTCGAAAAGGTGCAGGTGAGGAAGAGGAATTTCAGCAGAAATGTGGGATATTTAGAGCCTTACAACCTGCCTCTTCCCTGCATGGCCTCGGCATCACCACCTGGTTCTCCCGACAGAAAACAAGCAGGAAAACTTGGCTGTGGGATGCCCAGCTCTGGCACAAGGACTGCAGCATCTCCAGTGACACCTGAGAAAGCTGCTGGGATTTTCAATTTTCCAAACTGGGATGAGCCCTGCCCGACAAGGATTAGGGGCAGCCTCAGAGCTGCTGCCTGCACCATCCCCGGGCTGGTCCTGTCCTTGCCTTCTGAATTGGTTTTGTTCTGTTTCTGCAGGAGCTGGCCCCGTGACAGGGATGGAAAACATGGCCCAAGGGCACGATCCCACTGCTGAAGGCAAACCCACATTACTCACCACAGTGGGGGGAAAAGCAAAATAAACCCAAACCAAGTGGGCAACAGCACAACTCCTGTTCAGTCTGACTCTAACAGCAGCCATGGAGGAGATCCTGACCTTGTCCCACCCCTGGCTCCACTCCTCTTCTGCCCCATCCCAACCACTGGGACCTGAAGCAGAGCAGTGAGAAGCGCTCAGGCTTTTGAGGCTCATTTCCTACAAAGTGCTTGTCCACTTTTCCTAGCAAATATTTCTAATATTAAAATAGTAACTTCGTTATGTTTTCCCCCTTCTTCATATGGCTTGGTGAAAAAAAAAAAAAACAAACTTGGAAAATACTGCTTATCTGGTTGCTGTCTGGCAGGGGAACGGGCCAAGAGGATGCTGAGCTCCTGTTCCTGGGATGGGATGGGACAGTGAGAGGAGTGAGCCCATTCTCAGTGCTGAGGAAGCCTGGCTGTAGGCAACAAAAATTGTCCTGTATTTTCCAAATCTTGTTCCTTGGTGAAGACTAAAATCAAACAGCTCTGAGGAAAGCTCCTCAACGAACCAGAGTTAAAATACTTGCAAGGTTAGTGCTGCAATTGCAGGAGGCAGAGCAGGGGAAGCAGCTCCAGGCCAGGGGATGCTGCGTGTGGCCGGAGCCGGAGGGAAGATGTCCCTCCCTGGGGAGCTCCTGAGGATCAAACACCTGCCACAAACACCTGCAGCTCCCACGGGGAGGCCACTGAGAGGCTGAGCTTCCTTGTGGGACACTGCCAGCTCCATCTGGGTGGGGTGCTGGGAGCTGCTTCCACACAGGACAGCACCCAGAGGACATCTCCCCTCTGGAACTGAGCCCCCCCTGGATGTGCATCCCGCCTGTCCTGGCTCCTCAGGAGGGTCTGAACCCTGCAAAGTGTCCAGGGAAAGGGGCTGTGTGTCCAAGGAAGTGCGAGGGAAAGGACTTCTCGTGTCCCTGTGCCCACTTTGGGGCTGAGCAGCAGCTCCCAGCCAAGCACCACCAAAGGGAAGCTGCCTCCTCTGTCTGAGGCCCATCAAGGGATTTATCCCTCAATCCCAAATTCTGGAAGGGCTGGAGAGGGATTTTACTTAGTTCTGGGCACTGTGTCTCTAATGGGGAAATAAAAGGACATCAAGACCCCAAACTGCTTTTCTCCTTGTGACAGTGACGCGTGGGACAAGGCTGGCAAAGGAGAGAGGGGCACTTAAGGCAGTGGGGAGAAAAGTCCATCTTTCCTTCCTCTGCAGATATTCCTAGTTAACTTCTATAAAAACCATTTAGTTGCTGTTCTTCTCCCTTCCTACAAATATCATGTTCATCACTTTTTTGGAAACTCTTATTCTAAAAAGCCAGGCCAGAAGATGACTCCCAAAGTGACCACCTCGCCCTGGGCCAGAAGGGCTGGTGCCTCCCTTGGCATGGATGAGCCAGGGCAGGTGAGCTCAGCCATCACCTTGGGATGGATGCCACCACCACAGGGCTCGTGCAACCACCAGGCTCCTCGCTGGCAGCCTCAGCCAAAAAACAAAGGGCTGGGCTGACCCTGGTGGATGATCCAGCCTCTCATCCAAAGCATCTCCCAGCTGGGGAGCGATGGCACGATGTAGGCACCAAGCCTATCATGTGGGCAAAACCCAATGAAGGAAAGACAAAAGCCTGGTGGCCAACAACCCAAAACTGCCCACGGTGGCTGGACCAGCACCACACAACCGCTGCAAGCCAGCAGAAAACCCAAGGGGAGACAGAGAGACATCCATTACCAGAGTATCCTCCCGACGACTTGATGTACATCTGCCCGTACTGCTCCTCCACCATGGTGTCGTAGGCCTCGTCGTCCTCCTCGTCCTCCTCGTTGTGGTAAGAGGTGGGGCTGTCGGTGGTGGGGATGCTGCTGGCGCCGGGGCTGGTGCGTTCCCCCTGCGAGTACTGCACCTGCTGCACGTTGGGGATCAGCGTGGCCAGGTTGGGGACGCCGTAGTAGGAGACCCGCGACAGCTTCAGGGGCCCCGCGTTGGCGCCGCCGGCGCCGCCGGGCCCGTCCCGGGCGCCGGGCTCCAAGGGCCGCTTGCCGGGCAGGCCGGGCAGGGCCTGCAGCTCCAGGTTCTCGTGTTTGACCCGGGTCAGGAGCGGGATGGGCATGGAAGGGGACATGACGTAGGGCGCCGAGGCCGACTGCAGCTGGTTGCAGGGGCTCTGCGGCTCCGAGCTGGGGTCTTCGATCATGGTGGTCTGAGAGTCACAGTGCGGGGAGCTGACCTTGAACATCAAGTCCGTCCCTTTCTCCACGATGTGCTGGATCTGCAGGAAGCCCGCCGTGTACATCACCACCAGCTGCTCGCTGGCCGCCATGGTCAGCTTGCCGGTGTAGCAGAAGGACAGGATCTGCTGGAAGCAAGCCGGGGGGACGGTGCCCGGCAGCTCAAAGGCGTTTTTGCTGTTCCCGCTGAACAAGTCTCGGAAGTAGAGGCTGCTGGCGGCCAGCACGGCCCGGTGAGCCTTGAAGGCTTGGCCCTTCACCACGATGGAGACATCGCAGTAGAGCCCCAGCAGCCGCTGCTCGTTGAGGCAGCCCAGAACGGTGTTCCCGAAGTTGGGAATCTCTATGTGCAACATCTGCGACATGGCTCAGGGTCGGCTGGAGCTCCTCAGACATTCAATGCAGGGATATCCAAAGTAGGGCACATCTGAAAAAACGGAGAAGGCAGGGAAGAAGAGGAACAACGTTTTTAGACGGTTCGCCAGAGCAGGCAGGGAGCACAGGAACCCACCTCGCCCTCGACATCAAAGGCTCCAAGCAGAGCTCTGAGAGCCAACGTGGAAAAGCAATCGCTTATAAAAAATTACTTATCGATGGTTGGGAATGCTAGTGGTGGATGGCAAAGGATATTCCAAAAAAAAAAAAAAAACGCAAGTATTTCCTTCGAGTTGTGGTCTGTTTAAATAAGCACCACTGATTTATTCCCCCGGGGTTTTTTTACTTTATGCAGGAAAATCTGAACGATAATGGGAGAGAACAGTAGAGCAAAGGAAAGGCAGTCAGACAGATCTCGGTAGCATTATATAAGAAACACAACAACCAGCAGCTATGTTGAAACTACAGAAAAGATATTTATAAAACAATGTGCCATTCTGCCCGAAATAAATACAGGATTCTGCCGGAGCCCAGAGCTCCCAGCAAAAAGCACTTTGAAAAGCAATCTTCCCATTTGCACCAGAAAGAGGGAGCATTTCAACAGTTAAACCCCTTTCTCAACAGATTTATCCTCCAACAAAACGAGGCTTATCTCCAAATTAAGCCAGATATTTGAGCCCCAATAAAACAAACCAACGTGCCTGCCGCAGCGAGACGCCTACCAAGTTGTCTTCTTATTTTCCTCCCCCAGATCCCGAGCGGGGCAGGGGGAGCCCCAGCCCAGCCCCTGGTGCAGGCAGAGCCCCCCCCGAGCCCCCAGCCCGGTTCCCCCCGGTACCGGAGCCGGGATCCTCCGAGCGACCCCGGGCTGGGGGCGGCGGCTGCGGCTCCGCATCCCGCCACGGCCGCTCTTCAGGGCCGGCCGTACCTTTTGGCCACGGGCAGAATTCCCGAATTGCAGAATTCCACCTCCCCCCCACAAAAAAAAAGAGGAGCCTGGCGTCGGAAGGGAGCTGGTGCGCAAAGCCGGAGCAGGTAGCGCTGGTGCAGCCTTGGGCGCTGAAACTCCGGCGGAGCAAATCACTGCGGATTCACCGAGCCCCAGACCTCCCCCGTGCTCCCTCCCCAAAGAGTCCAGATTTAAAATCCTGTAATACTACTGAAGGGAAAAAAAAAAAAAAAAAAAAAA
>VZDJ01000051.1:2269568-2292329 GCA_008694505.1 Cyanoderma ruficeps
TTTCAATTACTGCATAGCCTACCCTGACCAACCTGCAGAGGGGAAGGAAACTTTGCTTACATCTCCGTCTTAAAATTAATGACTTTTACTTTTGGCTACAGCTTATTCTCCCTGCTTCAAAAAAAAAAAAGAAGACATAATACACTTAACCCTTCAAGGGCAGCTGAGCCCACGCAGCAATTGGGATCTTGGTGTTTTTGTAGGAATTTCAGGGCTGCCAAAAAGTTCTGGTGGAGGGAGACATTTATACATTAAAGTTTTAATACTCTATAAAGCAAAGCTACAATTGCATCTGAGCTTGATCCTTAATGGAAATAGAAGCCTGCAGACAAGGGGAGCCGGAGACTGCAGAAATTTAACTCTGCGCTTCTGGGCTCTGACAGGCAAACACCAGACTGCACAGGAGCTCCTTCACAAATCAGGGGCTTGGTCATTCAGCAAAAACCCCTGAGAAACCCCAAACTGGTGACGTGAGGTGGCCACCCCACTTTGCCCAGGCGGGTGGAGGCCAAGCCGAAAACCTGCATTTTTTTAAAATATATTGCATTTTCTGCTTGTACTCCAGCAAAGAATTCCCTGTCTCCCCCTCTCCCTGGGGGGAAAACCCCTCCAGACTGATCCCTGCTCCCAGGATCATCGAGCCCAGGAGCCTCAACACCGACTTTCCATTTCTGCCTCCTCTCCTCCTGCAACAAAACCCTTCACTGGGGGCAACAAACTGTGCCCGAAGCTTCAGGATGTGACTATTTCTGGATCACACCCTAAAACACCCCCAGACAACGCTGCAGCCCAGAATATTGTATGATATATATACTGCTGATGATTACATACATGAAACATTATAATATAGATGATGCATGATGGATGTATTTTTTTTTAATATATGTATTATATGCTAAACTACGTCCACTAATATCTGACAAGTCCTGAGCTGCTGGGGGAACCCTGCTGATGGCCAGCACAGAAATCCCTTAAACCTGGGGGTTTTTAATCTCTGCAGCAGAGAGGGGTCAGAGGTTGGAGCGAGAAAGTCTCCCCAGTGCTCACGACCTGAGCTGGTCCCGAGCCAACAAACACTGACCAACCTTCAAAAATATAAATATTTTAGGTCTATTATATATGTATATATATAAAAATTTGTAATAGGTCTATCTAATTCATACAGACTCATAATCCAGTGGATCACAAGAAATGCCAAACCCCAATTCAAGCTTGCTGGTCGTTTTCATGAGTAGACACAAACACTGCAAAACTCTTTCTTTTTACCAAGTATAAATACTTATTAATGCTGATTAACCAATGCAGAACCTCTCTAATATTAGAGATCAATCACTTCTGCAGCCTCTCCTGCAGGCAAGGCTCTGTCTCAAACCAGTATGAGCCTGGTGGGGTTATTTTTCCTCAAGCATGTGGGATACTTGAATACAGATGAATTGAGTTTTAAAGGAAGGAAAAAAAAAAAAACAAAAAACCAACAAAACCCCAAGCAGCAACTTCTGGGCCAAGTTCTTGTGTGCCAAACTTTTCAACTGCCACAGCACAGCTCGACAGTGTTTCAAAAGAATTTAAGCACTGTTTTGAATACTGCTGACAATCTTCCTCATCAAAATTTGTAATTTAAATACCTCGAATCTGAAAAGCACGCTCCCTGGGGCATGCTGCATTCCCCCCTCCCCAAGCCCCGTTTGGAATAAAATCCAAATTTCTGGCTGGGTTTTTCCCCCTCCCTCCTGCTGCCCCTCAGCACCCGCTGCATATCCCAGCGCTGGAGCAGGGCTGGTTCTGCAGGGCAGCCCTGGATGGAGCCTCTGCCTGCACCCCAAAACACAGCCACCTTCCTCTTTTCCAGCTCTGGAGGCTGGTTTAGAGATAAGATCAGTCACTGGTTTAAAGGTAAAATCACTGATTTAGAGCTAAGTCCAGTTACTGATTTAGGGCTAAAACCAGTTACTGATTTAAAGCTAAAACCAGTGGCTGATTTAAAACCAGTTACTGATTTAGTCACAGAGTTAAAACCAGTGACTGATTTAAAGCTAAAACCAGTTACTGATTTAGGGCTAAAACCAGTCACAGAGTTAAAACCAGGTATTGATTTAGGGCTGAAACCAGTGGCTGATTTAGAATTAAAACCAGTTACTGATTTAGGGCTAAAACCAGTCAGTGATTTAGAATTAAAACCAGTCACTGATTTCAAGCTAAAACCAGTGGCTGATTTAGAATTAAAACCAGTTACTGATTTCAAGCTAAAATAAGTGGCTGATTTAGAATTAAAACCAGTTACTGATTTAGGGCTAAACCCAGTCAGTGATTCAGAGCTAAGCCCAGGCTGTCCTGACTCCTCCACGGAGAAGGGGTTAATCCAAGGAGCCCCATTCCCATCTCTCCAGGGGATAAGATGCTCCTCCAGACGTGTCAATAACCCCCCCAAACAATTCCCTGCCACCGAGCCTATCCCTGGAGGAGCAGCCACAGGAATTTCTCGGGGTGCCCGTGCCGGCGGAGCAGCAGCAGCTCCATTTTGGCAAAGGAGAGTGTTTAAGATTCCCTCCCAGCGCTGCAAAAAAAAACAAAATTAAAAAATAAAAAAGCACCTTGAAAAAAGGTCGACGAGAGAGCGCTTTCACATTCTCAGATCCATCTCCAAAAAANAAAAAAGAAAAAAAAAAACGCCACCCGCAGACGAAACGGATTGACCTAGACAAGAACTGCAACAGCCTCTGTGAAATAATCCATCACCACCCCTCGCCAGCCGCAGCCGCCTTTGTCATGGGAACGCTTGGGAATCTCACCTACCTATTGCAGCCGAGCAGGGGCTGGGGAGGATTTAAATCCCAGCCCTGCTCCCCTGGGATGTAACCAAAGCCGGAGCTGCGGAGCGCCAAGCCCCGGCACACAACAGCAAATACCTCCATATTCCAAAGCCTGTGCCCATTACCCAACTCATTAAAGACAGTGATACTTTGTAACGCACTCTAATCTTTAATATTCATAGCTTGCCTCATTTGCATAGCATGCCATAAATAGTTGAAGCAGAGGTAAAACACAAAGCGCTCCACTTGCATTTCTAATTATGCCTAAAATCAAATGTAAATCACAACACAGCCGAGACACAGAAAATATTAAATTTGCTGGCTCTCAGTTAAAAATCTTTTAAACGCTCCCCCCTCCCCGCCAGCCCCCAAACCACGCTCACAAACCCAATTATTTTGAAAAAGAAAAATCAAAGGGGCTCACGTTGGCTGCTTTTGAAGAGGAGCTGACACATCCCAGCCCTGGTGAGGGACCCAGCAGCATTCCCAGCTGCAAACCCCCCCCCAGCGCCAGCCCATCTCCCCAAAACCATCCCTAAAAACCTGCCCTTCCCACGGGGCTGGGCTGCAGCTGCCCATTTAACCTTGGGCTTTGGAGGAACAACAGGAGCCTTTTGCTGCGGGGTGCCTGGGAAAGCTGATCCCCCAGCGAAGGAGGTAAATTTGAAACATCAGCTCGAATGTGAACCGATGCCACAGCGCTGGGCTGGCTGGAGGTCAGGCTTTGGATTTGGGACAGGCAAGGAGAGAGGCCCTGGGGCTGGGAGCTGCTCAGTCCCAAGGTTTAACCAGGAAAGTTTCGGGGGGCTGGCACTCAGCAGCTCCGTGTGGAGAAGGAAACAGCTGATTCCTGCTCACCGTGTACCAAAAGCATGCAGAGGCAGCACAGGGTGTTTTTCCCCGCTGTGTTTATTCCTGGAACATGGAAGAGCCCCTCAGAGGCAGGAGCTGCCCTGCAGTGGGGCACCAGCCCTGTTGGAAAAGGCTCAAGACCCCGTTCAGCTGCTGGATGGAAAGGTTTGAGCCCTGTGCTCTCTCCAGATCCATCCCAAGTATCAGCCCTTTGTAGAGGAGCTGCAGTAAATTCTCCTGCCTGCCCCAGAAAGGATCCTGGGGAACTCTGTGGGGCTGGCAAGTGGCTCGTGGGACTTCGGTCCCCAACCACCACAATCCTGGAGGATTGTTCCACAACGACTCTGGATTTATCAGCTTTTAGGGAAAAGTGTGGCATCAGCTGAGGAGCCAGGCTGCTCCCCTGGGGGAACCAGGGCTGAGGTGTCCTCACCTGCACAGATGAACTGAGCCCACTTCCCCCAGCTCACACAGGCACTAGAAGACTTTATACCTGAGAATCACCTCGATATCCTTGGATAAAAAAGTGTTGTTAGTACATTCCTGACAGCGCCACAAAGGATTTCCCTGATGCTTCTGCATCGGGCACCATAAAATCCTCACGATTTTATGGAAAGCCTTTATGGAAATCCTCTTGGTTTTATGGAGGCCCATCACCACCACCACGTGAAAAATCCACGTTTTTAGTTCAAGAGCACTGCAACCTCAACCCAACACTGCTCCAACACACTGCTGCTGCTCCCGGGAAGATCAAAACCTTCCTCATCTTCATCCACCTCCCCACTCCTCCTCTTCGCCTCCCAAGAAACTACTCACAGCAGAGAGACACAGCATCCACAAGACTCCAAGTTTTACAGATTTATGCCCGAAGATCAAATCAATTTTACAAAAGCAGGACAAAAATCCCACTCTTTGGGAAGGCAAGAGGTGGCCTGGCCTGGCAGAGGACCTTGGAGCAAGGAAGGCTGGATGCCACATGGATCTTTTCCCGCTTACCTTCCCCTTCCCACTGGGGCTTCAGCTGCATAAACCCCCCACACATTAATGGGAAAAAGGCATTTTTAAGTCACTTGTGCCCAGACTGATTTTGAAGGGATCAGCTAAACACCAGCACAGTGAGCTGGGCACATCGTGCCCACCCCGGCCCAGAGCCATCAGCTCTCCCTCCTGAGATTTCTCCCACTTAACAAAAGGCTTAAAAGAGACTTCAGAGAATGAAAAACGGGGGGAAAAGAAAGTATTATCACTGCCATATTCTCCTCCTGCTTGTACTCTGGTTTTCCTAAATCCCATTAGTGAACGGGTCCAGACCTCCCCTTGCATCCCCCCATTCTCACCCTGCCCCTTTCCAGACTCCAGTCCAGCCCAGCAACCACATTGCAGCAGACCTAAGAAAGAGTGAAAAGACTTTTTTTTCCTGCCTTATCGACTTCCAAAGAATTCCAGAGACATCATTAAATTTAACCCCGAAAGGTGAGCAACCGCCCCGTGCCCCCAGCCCTGCCCAGGCAGAAGTGAAAGCCAGCAGCTCACAGCCTGCAAAGCTTTTCTGCTCTTCGTATGTACCCTGGCATCTTGCCCAGACCTATTTTTAAGCCCATTTACTAGAAATCCCACAAATTAAAGGAAATACGGATAATGTTGTAAGAATCCTTTGGGCCAAATAAAAGCTACACATAATTTTCCTTGTGCATCAAGAGTAAGATCCTTAACCACAAAAACCAGATTTCCCCAAAGCTCTTTTGCAACAGCGAGAGAGAATCTTGTTTTGTAAAAAAGTTGCTTTGATTCACTCCTGGATTACAGGGAGCGCGGCGGCTCCGCTGCCTCCCGGCCAAACCCGGGAGTGATTCCTGTTATGAAACACAAAGGTGTTAGGAGAACACAAATAAATTAAACATCTCCAGCCCTGGAACAGGGACTGCAGTGACAGCAAGGCACACAGGGCTGTGGGGAGAAGCTGGAGGATGGTTATTGGGATTTTTTTTCCCCTCTGCGGAGGAGACTTGGGTGGGTTTATCTCCCAGCTTCTACCCAGCTGTGTGTTCACAGTGCTCACCAAGGGTCAGTGGGCTGGAAAAATTCCAGCCTGCCCTGCTGCAGGCAGGACAGCCAGCTCAGAGCCTCTCCTCCAGCCCCAGCTGCCTCCCAGTGCCACCTGCACCCCCAGGACGGGGACAGGGTGGTGGCATCACCCCAGCACCAGTGAGGGGTCCCCGCAGCATCTCCCGGGGGATTTTCTGAGAAACAGTGATTTTATACAAAAATAATCTGCCTCTGCATCTCTGTTTGAGTGATTGCAGTGGGGTCTCCCATGGGGTGAGCAGGAAAGAAAGGAGCATCCCCCTGCAGCAGGGCATTGGGAAGGAGGGAAGGGCTGTGTTTTATGCAGCATCCACGATCTTAACTTTGAATAAACTCCACTAACAGCTCTTGTACTGGGGTAGGATTAAAAAGAAACCAACAACCAGGTCTGTGTTTCACTCAAACTCATCAGACAAGCAGAAACAGCCCCAAAACACAGCGAGTCAAAGCAGCATTTGTGGTTAGTCCTGGCAGGGAGGGAATGAGGGGAAGGTGCTTCCTTTCCCCGTCCAACCTCACTCTGCCCTCACCCTCCTTCCTCCCCACCACTGCCTTAAAATGTCTTCCTCCCAAACATTCCAGCTTCCTTTCAAGAAAGGAAAACAATCATGCCAGGGGAATAACCATTTCTCTCCCACAAACACACAGATATGAACAGTTAAACACACAACTTCGGGAACTTCTCCAAGATTTATATGTTTTGCATGGAAAGCAAATGTTGGTGGGGTTTTTTTTTTTTGGGTGGTTTTTTTTTCCCCACTGCCTGGGAAAATATTGAAGTGCTAAGTTTATGGAGCCAAGTCCATTTATTCCTGGTTTGTGCTGCTGCTCAGACAGAACCAAATCAGTGATTTAGGCAGCACCGGGGGATGCAGCGCTGGGCGATGCCCCCAGCCTGGAGCTGTGTCAGCACATGGCTCTGGGAATTCTGCCCCAGATGGAGTTTTATCCATGCCACAGGATGGCAGGAGTGGCTGAAGGATGGCCAGCCTTCCTTGGAGCATCCCAAGGCTCCCAGGAGAGCCCCCCAGGTCCTCCTCAGCCCCACCCAGTTCATCACCCTGGTGCTTTTTGACGCAGTCAAAGTCTCCTCGTGGTGATGCCCTTAGAAACAGCAACACTCGATTTGCATTTTCCTGGCCCATTTTATTGAATCCCTGCCTTCAGATGGAAACTCCTCCCTGTGCTCCCTGCTCAGAGCAGCTCCCAGCTCCAGCAGTGCCGGGGCAGCAGTGGGCAGCAGTCCTGTCCCAGCCCTGCAAGTGTCCAAGGCCAGGCTGGACAGGGCTTGGAGCAACCTGGGACAGTGGAAGGGATAGAACGGGATGAGCTTTAAGGTCCCCTCCCAATAAAAATCATTCTGGAATTCTATAAAACCCCGAGATCCATTCAGCCCCGAGCCTAAGCCACTTGCTCAGACCCGGACACCACAAGACCCTCCAGCTTTTTGCAGCAAGCCAGCCAGTGATTTTTTTGCCTCTACGTTTCCACTTATTTGTGTATTTTTGCAAATCTTTCTGGCCAGTTAAACCAGAACCGTGGCGATTGCGAAATCCAGGAAATTTGCTGCAACGCTCTGTAACTCTTGCAAGGCAATTAGCCAAAACCTCACACAAATAAGCTTTTTTTTTTTTTTGCCACACCGTCCTAACCACCAAAGCATTAACCCATTTTCTTAGGAAACAACATCTGCTGAAACAACTTCCTAATCTAGCAGCAGGCATGGAAAAAAACCCCACTGCAGTGTCTCTAGTGCAGGGTAAAGAGAATTAGCAGGCAGGTTTGTCCCGCTCAGGGGGTGCTGACCAGACTCTCTCCCCGGAATATTTATTCCCTGGGGCAGGAAAAGTGTTAAGGTCAAAGGTTTTAAAGACCGAGGTGACAGTAGAGCAGCCTGAGGGCTTTGGAACAGGATTTGCATCCCTGAATCCGACTTTTGTGGGGTCTGAAATCCTTGGAGCTGTAGGAGCAGCACCCTATAGCCGT
Source organism: Cyanoderma ruficeps (assembly GCA_008694505.1). Taxonomy (NCBI): domain Eukaryota; kingdom Metazoa; phylum Chordata; class Aves; order Passeriformes; family Timaliidae; genus Cyanoderma; species Cyanoderma ruficeps. The sequence goes on from VZDJ01000051.1 coordinate 2,277,302, forward strand.
AGGGATAAATCAAAGCACCAGCAGGATGCCACGGGTGTCCTTTGTAAGAATAAACAAACTACTGGGCAAAAGCTGTTTAACAAAATAAAGTAACAATTTCCATTTCCTAGCCTGGCCTTTACACAGCGTTTTTTTTTTCCCTAGGAAAAAGGGAAGGTAGAGCCAAAATGAGGCTCCGTGACTTGCCCTAGGAAAGACAGAAAGCACCACGCTGCATCCTGCTCCTCACTCCGGATTGAAACAGCAGCTCCGCTTCTGTGCCACTTGTTAGAACTCGTTTCCTCCCTTACTCTCTGCCCCTGCTTCCTCCACCACCCCGAAAAACCAATAAAATAAAATAAAATAAATTTAAAAGCTTCCTTTTGGGAACGCAGAGGTAATAATGCTGTTGATAAGTCCGAGGACCTGCACAGGGAGCGAAGAGGCTGGGAAGCTGAAAAGGAGTCAAGTGTTTGCATGGCTTTACTGAGAAATGAAATCCAGCTTTAAACACAGTAAATCGGAGACTATTCTGAATCACCTCTTGAATTTTTTAATGCTACTCCTGGGAGCACTGAAGGTAAATATGTTAATTTGACTTCAATCATGGTGCAGGGGAAAAAAAAAAAAAAAAAGCACACTGTATTAGTTTAGGGTACTAAGTCTTAAAACTATTCATGCATTTCTGCATATTTTATACTCAGCAAATAAAGTTCCAAGGTTCTATAAGGAGGCTGCAAAATTATTCCGAGTAAGCAATAATGAGCTGTGCATTATATAAGGCTGATACTAATGGTAATCTATTATTAAAATTTGAGAGTTATAGCAGCCCCATAAGAGTCCGAGAGCAGGTTCTCCTCCCTAGGAAGGGAGAGAAGCATCTGGAGCAGGGAGCTCAGCCAGACGGGTTTTAGGGGACCCAAAGCTGCCCCCCAGCTCCTTGGGATAATTTGTCCCATGTCTAATTAACTCTTCCACAGGTCCCTGTCCCACTGCACAGGCAGCATCCCGAGCCACAGCAGGTTCATATTCCCAGCGTGTTTCATCCTCTGCCTGAGCGTAACAGAGCTCCCAAAACACATCAAAAAACTAACAGGGCCTCGGGTTTGTCTATCTCAGCCAGCCCAGAGCCAGCTGGATCCTTGATTCCTGCTGGGATGCCCCACCTGGGCTGCACAGAGGGCAAGGATGTGGCCAGCAAAACCCAGGGAGCTTTTCCTACCTGTCCCCTCCTGCCAAATCCCCTCCAGGGCCTCCACGGAGCACCACGACATCCAGGGTGGGCACATGGAGTCAAATGCACCATGGAAGAGGGCACATCCCAGAGTCCTGGGCCAGGGGAAGGTTCCCTGCCCTTGGAACAGGCTTGGAACATGGCAAGGCTTTAAGGTCTCTTCCAAACCAAACCATCCCGTGGTTTTACAATGTTCAGAATGTTCAAGACAAGCTTTGCTTGGGGCTGGTTTGAGCTGGACTTGTCCTGCCCCTCTCCCAGCCCCATTCCTTCCTGGAGAGAGATGCTTTCCTGGGGACTGCTGCTTCGGGATCCATCCCAGAGAGAGCCGTGGATTTTAAGGACAAACCATCATCTCCTGGAACAGCACCTCTCTGCACTGCTGTGAGAGAAACAAAGAGCAAAAAAGCCCAGAGTTTGGCTCGTTTTCCTCCTTCCTACATCTTTTGGTGAGAATGGAAGCAGTCTCTGGAGGCTGTAAATCTGGATCTGGAGAACTCACACGGAAATAGGCACCAGTGAGGGACCAGGACATCTCCATGTTTACCCTGCACAGCTCACAGGCCTCGTGCATCCTGAACACACTTGGGAACACGGTGGTGTCACCTCACCCCCTGCCCCTCGGAGGAAAACCCTCCCTCGGCTTTGTACAAAACCCAAAATTACATTTTCCCTGCGTTTCAGAGCTGCGCTGCAGCCAAGCTCCCTCCTCCCAAATGAAATTCTGCAGCGAGTGCAGATCCCGAAGGCAACGCTCTGCCCAAACCAGAGGATAATGAAGCATAATAATTCCAGGAGAAACAAACTTAAGAGTCTGAGACCTTTCTGCACTTGAGAAGGATCTCGAACAGCGACTTTGCTCTCTCCACACTGAAAAAAGGCACTGGGAAGGAAACCCAAACACAGCAGGTTGGATTTGCTGGGTGTTTATGGCTCTGGGCCCATTCCCTGCTGTACTCCCTGCCTGGGCTGAAGGAGTTAACAGCTCCTCTGGGATGTAACAGGAGCTGGAGTTAGTCACCCAGGCATGTCCGGATTGGTATCAACCCCGAGCTGCCTATGAATGAAGTTGCCTTGGAGATGCAGCCAAAACCAATGACCAGATATTAACTTTTCACCACGGGGCTGCCAAGGCAGGCAGAACGTGTGAAACCAGCAGGACGCAACTTCCAGCCAAGCTGGAACATCCGGATGCGACGTCAGGAACCCCTGAGTGCCCCTGGAGGAGTAAAACTTTGCATCTTTGCTCAAGGAACAGGAGAAATTTCCCCTTGCAAAGCCAAGCAGGCCAAGGGCTGGCAATGAAACCCAGCTCTGGGACCTTCTGCAATGGGCAATTAATGTCCATAAACAAGACGATGCCTTCCCTCGGTTTAATTTTAAAGTTGATATTAAAGACAGAAGCTTATTGCTATTAAAGACACTAAGCTCTTTAATTCTTCCTGGAATCAGCTTCATAAGCAGAAAAAGCAGCATGGGCACCTTACCCAACGCAGCTGAAATGAGACATCAGGAAACAAAACCATTAAGAAGGAGTTCAGAGGCTGGGCTGGAGCAGGATCACACACCTGCCTAAGCCAGCACTTCCTCTCCACTTCCAAGGGCAGGTTTGGAGGTGGCTGGGCAGGAAGGAGAGGCTGCCCCGGCCATCTGCTGCCTCCCAGGGCAGGCACACAGAAGGAAACTCAACTTCAAGCAGAGTTTTCTCAATCTCTGCCCCTTCTCTGCCCCTCCTGAAGGTGCTCAGCCACTTCCCAAGGGGACCGTGTGAGGGTGACCAAAAAAGGTGGCAGCAGACAGCACCAGCAGGAAGAGCATCCACTAAAGTCCTACCTCAGCTGCACCTCTCCTCCCTCCAAGGGAAAAAAAAACCAACTTTCCACCACGACAAGGCTTGGTCTGCATAAATCAGATAAATCTGATAAATCAGGGCAGCCCAGTCCACGCCTGCCACTGGGGAGCACACGGCGCCCATGGACACACCACAAACCCCGATTTCCACCCCAAAACCATCCTCTGCAGGGGGTGAAGCTTTCCAGGCCCTGCAGTGAATTTCTCTGTGTTATACACACAGAGAATGACCCGCAGGGCTGTGCTGGACACCAAGCCCAGCCCCAGCACCCAGCAGTGACGAACGGGTGGTGAAGCCACACTTGGGGCTGTTGGGGACGTCACAGATCCACGGGCACAAAGCAAAATGGACACGTTCCCATCGGAGCAAACACTTCCTTCCCATCCACACGCCAGCCCCTTGATATTTTTTTTTTTTCCCCCTGAAGGAAAAACAGAAGATGCTTTCCATAAGCAGACGATTTCAGCAGCTAATTTTACCATCACTTATGGTCGACTTTATGACTAAGATTTCATGCTGACTATATTAATCCTGTCAAATTTCAGAGTGAGAGAGAAATGATACTGTATATTTTATGGCTGCAATAACTTCTAAGCCATTAGACATGCATGCTGACATGAAAGTAATCAAATTGATTTTTTCCTATTACAATGAAGAACTTTGTATGAGCAAATAGTCTTTCTGGCACAGGAATGAAACGCCGAGAAGCCTGTGCTCACTCAGGAAATTAGGAAATTGCCACCAGCCATCGTTCAGAAATTTTGAGTTTTCTGCTTACTCACATTTTATTGTCACCAAAGCTGAAAGGGATGCGTTAGTCAACCAAACCATCGACAAAAGCCAACGCCAGGGATAATCAGAGGGGTTTGAAGCCCTGTTAAATACTGCAGGAGCTGCAGCTAATTGTTTTCCCAGCATTAAAGGCTCCCCCGTGCCTTTTTTAACCTCATCAGACACGTTTTTTTCCCCCCTCACAGCTCACTGGCCACTCCTCCAGGTGTTGGGTGGGCAAGGCAGAATGGATCAAAAGTTGCTCAGAGGGCTTTTGGCAAGTCCAGGAGACCTGGACGTGTTAATGGATATCCCAGTGAGAAAGCCAGCGAGCCAGAAGGTCAACTGAAACGATTTTTACATGCAAATAGGTCTTTAATTGCAAATTCCACTTGCTTAGTGTTTTGTTGAGGGCTTCAACACCAACTCATCTCTACACCTCGACTAAAATTCCAATTTAAAACCCAACCCGCGTCTCAAGTTCTGGAGAAAGCCAGGTCAAAACAGACCCAGGGTGGGCAGAGGGGTGGCAGGGCAGAGGTGCCAGCCCGGGGTGTCCCGTGTGGCCAGGGGCACACCTGGGCAGGGCAGGGGCTCTGCAAGCCAGGCCTTGCAGGGATGGCCCAACAGGGCACACCTGGCAGGTGAAAAACCCTGTGAAAACCTGTTTTCTTCCCCTGCTGCGTGAGAACACACGTTGGGTGTGAGGGGAGGAGATCAGAGAGGCTCAACATCTCCAAAGACTCAGCAACCAGAAGCAATTAAGGGCAGATAACACAAATGATGCCAGAGACTCACCCCGACACCCCGCGGGCACGGCCACGGCTCCTCCACAGCCAGTAAAGTGTAAGATTTTTCTCTCAGTTTTCAGTGGTTTTACAGAATATTGGTATCAATCGTTAAATGATGTCAGATCTTTCAGACCAAGACACCTGCACGATAAAAAAAACTGGCACAGGGACGTGCTGGAGCTGTCTGAGGGCTCAAAGAGATAGGGGCGTGTGTGTATATATATATTTATGTACATATATGTATCTATGTCTTGGGTTAGCAAAATAATTATTGTTTTAACATGCATTTAGTTGCAAATTAAAATGCTTTGATGGCTCTCTATCAATAACTTTTCATTTTTGGTTACATTTTGTTTTGGTTTGGTTTTTTTTTTAACAAAAAGAGATACAAAACCATAAAACCACAACTACATGGATTGCCTCAACCAAGAGTTGCAAAACACCAGTTTTAGTGAATTCCAATTTCAGTGAATTCCTTTGTCCTTCCACACCAGATATCTGTAAAATCATCAGAGCTGCCACGGGCAGGGAAACTTCCAATAGGCCAGGCTGCTCCATCCAACATGGCCTCAAAGAAAAAGATAAAAGTTGGGTATTTTGTCGTTGTTTTGGGGCTTGTTATTATCTGGGGTTTGGGATTTTTTTTTAATTGCATACAAGGAAAGCTCTCCCAACAAAACCCAAGCCAAGGCTCATTCCAGCACACTGAGCCCCACTAACCAGCACCAATCCAAGGACCCTTCTGCTGTTCCTGAGATTTAGATGGATCCCACATTCCAGGGATGTGGGATCCTGGTCCCTGTCCTGACTTGGGATGTGGCGCCCAGAGGAGGACGAGCCACGAGCCCCTCACCACCTCCACCCGAACCCCCAGCAGGAAAACAACAAATCCTTCCAACCAAACCCCGACGAGATCCTGCTCCAAAGTTATTCTCCAAACCTCCCCCCTAAATCCAGAGCCTTGCAAAGGTAGGAGAAGCCTCCCAGGAGAGGCAGTGAACAATATCCATGAGTTTCTCATGACCTTACGGAGATTGCCATGACAACACCGCTTCGATCCTCCAAACATGGATAGATTCATTTGCACTGGTGTGATTGAGAATAATTAGAGTGAGATTCCCTGAGCCGGGGAGTCACAGCCGTGCACGGCTCTGGCAGCAGAGCCCAAGTTTCAAGGGAAGCAGCCTCAAATTTAAATGTAAAAAAGAAAACCCGACAACACTCTTCGGGAGCCGCGTGACCTAATTCATTATAAAGAATGTCAGTTAGCAAACCTTTTAAATAAAACATTAAGCTAGAGGTAATTTGAAGCCTTGTGGATTTTGTTTTACTCAATTATTTTCTAATGCTTCAACTTCAAGAATAAATATGCAGGAATCAAAAAAAAAGAAAAAAAAGAAAGGGAATGCTAAGGGTTTCATTTAATTCTTCTTTCAAAAGAAATGAAGACGTTCATACTAAACCAAAATACCCTCGACCAAGCTGGATTTTTAATTAAAACTTTTATGTCCTACAAGATTCTTCAAGGTTAGAATATCTGCTCCCACATCGTGAGGCAGCATCACGCTCGCACAAGGGCGAGCCCATCATCCACGTTACAACAACCTGTGCTGTGCGTCGCTGCAACTTATTTCCAGGACATCCACTGGCAAATTAAACCGGGTTGGAATGCTGTTTCTCCCCTGCCCCATCATTTCCATCACCACTTGCAATTTTCCCTCTGTTGGGAAGAGTTTCCCTGCAGCAGGCGGAGGCAGGGGATGATCACGCTGGCCTCTGCTTTGGTTTTATTAATGCCTGGGGGTAAGGACACGGCTGGAGTGAGGCAGGAGGGGATGTAAAGCCTGCAGAGGGGCAGCAGAGGGTAAAAGCCGCTGCTGATGCTCACGGCCTAAAACGAGGTTAATTGGGAAAAGAGGGAAAGCGAAGGGAATNTCACCCTTTTCCAGAGGCTACCAGAAAGAGACCTGCAGGAATGTGCTTAACACCGCTACAAGTCCCTGCTACAAAACATTCCCCAAACAAAGAAACCCAGAAGATAAAAAGATTCCTTTCCGCCACACTGTTTAGAATAAAACACACCCCCCCTCACTTTGATTCAGTCTTCCTTGCAACGTCTAAAAAAAAGTAAAAAAGTCAGCTTTTCCCTGTAATTCACCCAGAGGGTTCCAGCACGGATCCCCAGGCTGGACCAGCAGCTCCCATCCCGACCCCAGGAGATGCCCGGGGAGCAGAGGGCACAACAAACTCACGTAACCCCTCACTGCCCTGATTTTCACTCCACGACCACACCCTGGGGCCACTTTCGGGGTGTTAAAAGTTCTCCGTGTCAGGATTTTGGTGTCGGCTGAAGGTGTGAAGGGTGGAACTCCCGGCGCACATCGCACCCGCCCCGGGGCGCCCCAGCCCCGCCGGCACCCAGGGCTCCTTTTCAAGGCGGAAAACTCCGGATAAAGCCATTCCTCTGCAGCAGGGAATAAACAAGGATTAGTATTCACCCGTTCATAACAGGGAAACCCTGCAGCTAGAGGTGGAGTCAGGCAGCCCCCGGAACATCCAGCCTAAGTTGCTTGACGAATGCTAACTATGACTTCCAGCTTATTTATCTAATTTGGGTCGATTTTTAAATATTGATTTATCTAACCAGACACAAAAAAGAGAGCCCGAAAAATTTCCCGCGTTAGTGAAAGCTCTCCCTGTCGCTGTAATTCAATCTACATGTCTGAATATCACTGACTTTCCCCAATCACATTTGTATTGAGAAACGCCTGAAAAGAATTCAGGACCTCGTTCTCTCGAAATGGTGTTGAGTGCCTGGAAAACGGGGGTTCTATTCTACAGCAAACGAGCCTCTCCAAAGTCGACTATGATGCACAGCTTGCAAGTGTTTTAGCCATTTACAATATTTATCAGGCTCTATTTTTGCCAATCAATCCATAAGAAGAGCAGAACAGCCAATAGCTATAAAACAACCAGCTCGATTTCACCACAGTCTGGTTTCTGTGTGAGAAAGGGGCAGCTCTGGACTGATACAAGCAGCTCAGAACACACACAAAAAAAAAAAAAATACATGGAGGAGGGATGAAGTCAGTGGCAAAATCCTCAATGGCTTCAGCCGGGCCAGGATCACCTCCAGGAACGTGCTGATGCTTGGAGAAACACAAGGCAGATGCCAAGGCTGGAGAAAAGGAGGATCAGGGATGATCTCCACACCCAGCTGACAGGAGGGAGCAGCCAGGATGGGTCAGGCTCTGCTCCCAGGGAACAGGATGAGAAGAAACTGCTCCTCCAGCTGGGCCAGGGGAGGGTCAGGTTGGCCATCAGCAGGAATTTCTCCATGGGAGGGCATTGGAGGGGGCTGTCCATGCCTGGAGGTGTCCAAGGAAGGTTTGGACGTGGCACTCAGTGCTCTGGGCTGGGGACAAGGTAAGGACCCGATGATCCCAGAGGGTTTTTCCAGCCTCAGTGACTCTGCACACGGGGCAGGACCACCCGTCCCACCAGGCCTGCAGTGCCCCATTCAGGGTGGTCTGACAGGTCCCAGTGCTCCAGAGGCTGAAACTGGTGATGCTGGACACCTGGGGACTCTGTCCCAGCCAAATCTATCCCAGCCCTGCTCCTTGGAACTGCTGCTCCTGCTGGGGGTGATGCTGAGCATCCCCACCCCGTGGAGTACGAGGCACCACCCCATAATTTCAGGGAGCACCAAAGAGCTGAGAATATCAGAGCCTCTAATCGCCCTCGGGATGGGTTTGAAACGATGATCTAAGCACAAAAACCCTCCCTGACCATCCCTGAACCCACGAGGTACAACGCACTCCCCCCAACCCCAGCCCTGGTTTTAAAATTCAGCCTTTATCAGCTTGAGTTGAGCAAATCCAGTCAAAAGGCAGAAACGGATTGTGCTAGTAAGCAGAAAAACTGTTACATCTTCTGAATGTAATTTTGCCAAAAGCCTCTGCACAATTTTTTTTGTCACGCTTTGCATTATGAAGGAAATTTCTTTTTAGAAGAACAGGAGAATGATTTGCATAATATTCTTTGCAAGTTAATATCAGCCTCTGATAATGATCTCTGCATAATGCAAAAACGTTTGAGAAGACTGTTACAACACTAAGTAATCATATTTTAAATTATGTTTCCCTTTATAGAAAGGTGTTGCAAAAACACACAGACATGAAATCTGTCTGTTGAAGTCCCAAGAACCACCTGACCATCTTCCCACTATTCTACTGTTACAGATTGCAACACTGCCTTTCAAAATCTTACAAAACAAATTACGCTGCAACAGTCTGGCTTCACAGAAGGCAGAGCTTTTTCCTGTGCTGCTGCTCCAGCACTTTACATTTCACAAGAGCCTCTGATGTACTGCAGGGGTTAAGCAAGGGCCCGGCAACGGGGCTGTAACACAGTCAGATGGACCCGGGGTGATTAAGGCGGATTCTCCCGTGTCACAGTGCCACCAGGCAGAGGTGGCAGCACCGGGGCATGTCCTGCCTGTCACCGCATGCAGGGGACACTGGTTTAACTGGGTGATTCCTGCCTTGGCCCAGCTGGCTCGGAGATGGAGTGCTGGGAGTTCAGATTGTGACGCTGCTGCCGGGCCAGGTGTCCCTTCCAGCAGCCAGGGATCTTCCCAAAATCTCTGCCGGGGGTGAGGCGCTGGATGCAGCCACGACATCTCTGCTAATCACACCATCGCTCATGGCTAATTGGGTCAGGGACTAAAGACAAAAGCAGAGGTGCAGGAGGAAGCCGTTTGTACAGGATCCTGGTAGATGTGGGCGCCGGCGATTCCCCTCAGCCCGTCTCCGAAGGGGGATGTGGGTGGGAAGATAATGCACTTGGATATTAAATACTTAATATGTCACTAAGACTTAACAGCCACAGCCAAGTGGTTTAAACCTGAGCTGACCTTCCCTGAACTGCAAGGAACAGAGGGAGGTTCCCGGGACGGCCCTTGCAGGAGGATCAGGAGCAAAGAAATTCACTTTGGGACCGATGGCACAACTCAGATTTGGGGTGAAGGGTCCACGGGGTGGGCTGTGCTCCCAAGGGCAGTGCCAACACCCCAGGGCGTCCCAGAGAGCCACTGTCCCCAGGCTGTGCCCATGGCAGCCCCAGTGGGCAGCACACACAGTGCAGCCAGTGCCACCCACGCCTGTGACACGGACAACAGGGCATCATTCAGCCTGCGTGGTGGGTGGTTCTTGTCCCACCTACAAAAAGAAGACTAAAATTCGAATACCAGATCTGAGCAGCCAAGGCAAGGAGAAAAGAGCCTCCGGGGATGTCAGTCTGAGCTGGCTGGGGCAGCTCAACAACTGCCCTGGGTATGAAACCATCCCAGGCTCATGAGATCATTCCTCCCCTCAACAACTTCTGCTACCTTGGAGAGTTTGTCCAACTACATCCAGTGACGGGCAGGAGAAAAATCCTCCACCTCATCCCATCTCCCCTTTTCATACCTTTTGAAACGAGTTCCCAGCAGCTCCTTGCTACACCTCATCCCAGGTTTCCTCAAATGGCTTTGCAAGCATCGAGAAATCGGATTTTTCTTCAAAAACCGCCAGCGAATCTCTCCCCTTTGTTCTCCCCAAACTGACATATCCATCCATCCTGGTGGGTGGTACCACCAGACGCAATCCCTAAGCTCCCAAACCCCAACCCACCTCCTGGCACCTGGACCCCAGGAGGGAAAACTTCTCCCGGGTCCCAGCAAACACCAGAGCTGCCGGCACGTGCGCCGGGGCGGGCACCAGGGTGTGCCAAATATTTCCACGGCTAATGCTGCACCTCGGGTCTCACACAGCATTCCTGAGGCACACGGGAGAGGTCAGGAGCAGGCTGCAGGCTGGGGAGGGGACGCCAAAGCATCCAAACAGCACATATCCCTGAGGCACAGCCAGGGGAGGCTGCAGGAGCCAGCCCCGGTCCGGTCGGTGATGCTTCGTAAATGCAATTAATTAAATAAATTGCAACTGAACTGCACCTACGGTGCTTCAAGGATTTTTTTTGGGGGGGGAATTACCATTTGGGAGGTGTGAGAAAGAACCAAGAAATCATGAGTGTCACTTTATAGAACCTTACTGGAAGAGTAAGGAATATTTTTGTTTAAAGTCAACACTCTGCACTGTGGACATCACCCATGTGCCACCAGAGTTCTCTGTGTTTTGATGATTGTCAAGCAAAAAAAAATAATAAAAATTAAGCTCAATGCTCTGCCCAGCTGTGCTGGGGTGACAGCCTGGACCAGACACACACAGGCTGCAGGTTCTCTCGGTTTCTCCACCCCCTCCAAGTTGTGCTGCCCTCCTGTCCTCCTGCAAAGAGTTAAGTCCTCCCTCTCCAACCATTTCTCCTGCCAAATGCAGATTAGTCAGCAACTACTGCAGGATGCACCTCTCCTAAGGCACTCACAAACAAAGCAACAGCCAGTTTGGGATCTTAAAGGGAAGGTGAATGAGGAAACTTCCTAAACTTGATTGCAAAAATATTCATGAAGGTGCCCCGTGGCTCGGGTACCTCCAGCTGCTCTGCTGAAGCTCCCACTGGCTCCCGAGGGAAGGCAGAGGTGTGGTGGACACTATATCAGTGCTGCCAGCTGGAATTAGAATCCACCAGGGGATGTGAAAACCACCCAGAGCCAACCCCCCAGTCTGCTGACACAGTCCCATCCTCACTGCCCGACCCCAGAGCAAACCTTGGGATGGATGGAGGCTGCCCCTGCCAAACCAAAGCACTGCAACTACCCTGGACTCAATCTACGTTTTTACAGTCGCACAAAGAAACCAAACACCCAGCAGTCATCTGAAAGGCCAGTTATTAGATCACCCGAAATGAGCTGAAATGAAATTCCCACAGGTTTCATTGGACTACTGAGGTATCGATTCTGGCGTGCTTCTTGCTCAGCCTGCAGCACAGAAATCCACCCTGCTGGAGATCCCACCTGTGTGCTGGGCCACGAGATTCACTGGGAATGTCCTGGGTTGCTTCTCCTCGCTGCCTCTACCTGGGTCTGGAACTCTCCCTTTTCTTAAGGACATTTCACTTGGCTGGCACGAATGCTGCTGGTTTCACCCAAAGGCACAAACCACCTCCCCGGGTTCTGTCCCAGAACACACCCCCGGCTCATCTGACCGGCTGAGCTGGGACAAGGATGGCTCACACTCTGGCAAGGCCTCCCCCACTCCTGCCATTATTCGACAATTTTGGATCCCCAACTCTCTCAGGTCATAAATTCACGCGATGCCTCCACACAAAACAACACCACTATAAATTTATTTTTTTTTCCCTAAAAATCCCACATGAAAAGGGAGTAAAACAATTAAACCCCAGGCTGTGCTGTGTGTGCAGAGGCACTCCAGGGCTCCAAGGAAGCACTTCCATGGCCGGGGCTGCCCAACATCCCTGTGATGAGGTGCCAGCAGCACGCTCTGTGCTTCACGCCTCACTTCCCACGGCATGAACCCAGCCCCGGGGAGCTGCCAGCGTGTTCTCCCCAGCCCTGCAGATGTTTCAGCTCCACTGGGCTCCCTGGGCAGCCCAGCACCATCCATCCCTCCTCTCCTGCCCACCTCCTAACGCCATGAGCAGGGAGAGGGGAGTGCTGGGGAGGCGGCAGCTCCGCGGCTTCCGTGGATCTGTTCAGCTTTTTTTCTTTTTTTTTAACAAAAATATATATTTAAATAAAAATTCATGCTTGCAGCACAAACACAAGCTGGGCTGGTACTCCACTCCTCCCTCAGTGGGATGTGCTCATCCCTTGACTTCCAGCTCAGCCAGTGCTGAGGTGCATCACTGCCTGGACAGCAGCACAGCCACCCTCCCAAAAACCCCAAACCCCGTCCCCATGCTGGCAAGGAGAGTGCTCCTCCCTAAAGGACATGCCCTTCCCAATTTATCCAACATCCCACAGGAGGTGAAAAGTTCTTGGGCAGCACAGCCAAAGCTCTGGAGAAGGTGTCCAGGAGTGTGTAAGGCTCGGACCGGCCAGCACAGAGTGTTCTGGATGGGCTGCAGGGGCTGAGCACAGCCCGTGGCCCTGAGGCAGCCATGGCACGGATCCTGGGAGCTGTGTGGTGAGTCAAGAAGTCCTGATGTTGGATTCACTACACAGCCCGTGAATTAGTCAATCCTCCTCTTTCGCCTGGGGAGGAGGGGGCTGGTCCCAATTCAAATATTGTGTAAGCCGAAAAAGAGCCTCTTATTAAAAAAAAAACAACCTAAACAAACCCAAACAGATAAAACGCAGAAATACTATTTTGGAAGGACTGGCAAGCTGAAGAGCAATAACGACAAACAATTCCTCGCCGCTCTCCCATTCCCTTCCTCCCAGAGCCTTAAAAAGGCTTCTCACCATCCTGCTCCAGCCCTGCTCACGTTACACCGGGATCAAGCGAAGCAGAGTCCGGCGCTGGTGTCCTGCCCAAGGTCACGGTGGCAGGCAGAGCCCAGAGCAGCCCAGCCCGGAGCTCCCCGGGCTCTGCCCCAGCCTCTGCCCTCGGCATTCCCACATTCCCCGGCACTGGGACACACACACACGGCCGGGGAGTGATGGAGCGACGGGGCTGGGTTTTGTCGGGTTCATTTCCACGGAGGGCAGGCAGGAAGAGAAGGCAACCTTCCCAACTTCCCCCTTTATTTTATTTTATTTTTTTTCCCAAGGCTTTTCTCTCTCCCTCCTTTTCTTCCCCCCAGTTCTTAAAATCCAATTATAGCACGACTCTCTCAGCAGGGGTCAGTGTGGAATAAGAATCGCCCGAGTTAATGGACATGAGACCAAGAAAGATTAATGCCTAAATGGTTTCAAAAGTTGTATGATGCCGATTTCATTAACATTTTAATTGTAATGTATCTTTTTAATCTTCTTTCGCACTAATGGTTTTTATATGCTTCAAAAAAAGAGAGAAAAAAAAAGAAACCAAAACCTGCTGACAACAAAAATATCAACATACCAAAATTAACAGACGGAACTGAGCGCTGTAATGGGAACAGAATGAAATGCAGAGAACCATGTTAATGATGCATTAAGAGCAGAAACTGTGCTCAGACAAGAGTCAAAAATTCAGCCCCACACTTGCACGCCCTGACTTTGGACAGGGGAACCTTTCCCCAGGTGTTCAGCACCACCCCTCCTTGTGTCTGTCAGGGGGGGACGTGCTGAAGCAACAACCGCAGGAGCTTCAGCAAACGCAGAGGTTTATCCAAAAAAAAAATAAATAAAATCTGCTGGCAATTAATCTAATTCAACCAGGGTGACAGAGAGGAGCAGCAGGTTCAGGGGAGGAGGCTGTGCTGCCCTCCATCCCCTTCTCCATGGAATGGCACTAGAGCTTGTCACCACTCCCTGGGCTCAGCGACCTTGAGCACAGCAGAATTCCCAGACAGGAAAGATGCTGCTGCAACCGCCGTGCAAAATTTTATTTTACTTAATTAGAAGACAATTAAACCTAGAGCCATAATGTTTCATTAAGCATGGGCATGTATTGATGATGGATAAACGGAGGCACAGAAGGAGCAGATAATTGGGGAGCAGACAGATGAAGTCTGAAACAACTTTGGTTAGTGGAAATGAGTGAGAGAGATGGTTCTGCCACCTGCCCTGAGGCCAAGCTGCAGCTGCAAGGGTGACACAAAACCACCAAGTTTTCCTTCCCAGTTCATCAGAACTTCTTAGAAGGGAGAGGATCCAACCAGAGGGATTCAAAGCCTCCTTATGCCCCGTTAGGAAACCATAATCCCTAAGTTTGCCATGAGGATGTGATTCCAGCCACAACGGAACAAACAAAATGCACATTATCCCACCCAGGTTTAGTCCTTTAAGGCTGCTGCAGCGGGTGAGGTGCTGAGGGAGGTTTCCAGTGAAGGGGCACCTATGGAGAGAGGTTACTCCTGCTTGTGGGAATTTCATCCCACAGGATCTCAGCCGTGGAGCAGTGCTTCTGCCAGGAGGGGTCTGCACTCCCACAGGGCAGCCAGGCTCATGCATCCCCCTGGAAGTCTCCCAGCAAGCTCCATCTGCCCCCTCCCTTGGAAATCAAATCCTTTTATCCACCATCAAATGTATAAATCCTTCACTCCCCACCTCCTTTAGACACCTGACCACTGCCTTCTGCACGGCACACCACGAAACACCAACCCTTTATTTATGTCTCACGTTAATCCTCTGTGGAGCACAACCCCACCGAGCTCAGGAGGGCCAAAACATCATCCCCCCTTTTGCCCTGCCACCACTGCCCAGCGTCTCCTGCAGCCTCCCTGCAAGGATTGATGTTCTCTCCTGCCTTCCCCTAATGCTTCAGATAATCCGAGTGTAAATGTTTGTCCTATGACAGGGAGAACTGGCATGTAAAACATGTCCCCCCACACAAAATGTATATATATATATATATATACAGC